>LPNX011065964.1:136710-153647 GCA_001517045.1 Pseudotsuga menziesii
TGATGGAGAGAGAAAGAGGTTGTGAGAGAGAGAAGCATGAAGAGGGAGGATGAAAAGATATAGGGAGGTATGGATACAAGTTGAGAGAGAGAGAGAGAGAGGTTAGGGGAAAGGGATAAATGCATGAAGGGATAGTGATTAAGGGAGAAGGTAGAGAGAGAGTGATAGAGGGAGGAATAGTGAGGGAGGTAAATAGAAGGTGGATAGAAAGGAAAAGATAAAGGGAGTTTATGAGAGAGGGGGGGGGGGGGGGACACACACACACACACACACACACATAGAGAGAGAGAGAGAGAGAGAGATTGTTTTGGAGAGAGAGGGGGAGTGGTGAGAAATAGAGAGAGAGTGATGGATGGGAGGATAGTGAGGGAGGTATATAGAAGGTGGAGAGAGGTTATGAGAGAGTGGGAGTGAGGGATGGACACACACACACACACACACATAGAGAGAGAGAGAGAGGGAGGAGTGAGACACACACAAACACACACATGGAGAGAGAGGGAGGAGTGAGACACACACAAACACACACATGGAGAGAGAGGGAGAGAGAGATTGTGTGGGAGAGAGAGAGGGAGTGGTGAGTGACAAAGAGAGAGGGGGGAGGGTTGAACGATATAAAGTTATTGATGGAGAGAGGGATAGTGAGGGAGGTATATAGAAAGTGGAGAGAGGTTACGAGAGAGGGGGGCAAGGGAGGGACACATGCATATATATATATATATATAGAGAGAGAGGGGGGGGACACACACAGACACACACATAGATTGTGTGGGAGAGGGGGGGGGGGGGAGAGGGAGAAGGGGGGGGGAGGGAGGGAGGGACACACACCCACATAGAGATAGAGAGAGAGAGGGAGGTTATGAGAGAGAGAGGGGGGAGGGTTGAGCGATAGAGAGAGAGTTGTGGAGGGAGGGATAATGAGGGAGGTATAGAGAAGGGGGAGAGAGGTTATGAGAGAGGGGGAGGGAGGGAGGGACACACACAAACATATAGATAGAGAGAGAGAGGGATGTTGTGAGAGAGAGAGGGGAGAGGGTCACACACACACACATGCACACACACACACAAAGGTGACCAACAACAAGAGAGAGGGCAGGGAGAGCGATAGAGAGAGAGAATGATATAGGGAGGGATAGCGAGGGAGGTATAAAGAAGGTGGAGAGAGGTTATGAGAGAGGGAGAGTGAGGGAGGGACACACACATAGATAGAGATATATATAGAGAGGGAGGTTATGATAGAGAGAGGGGGGAAATACACACACACGCACACATAGAGATAGAGAGAGATGGAAATACAAAGCCAAAGAGGGCTAGTGAGTAAGGCATAGAGGGCTAGTGAGTAAGGGACATGCCTAACCATATATGCCAAAATGATTCTTTAGGGATTGAGTCTTGGATTTCATCTCTTGATCATGTTGAGGCCTTAATACACATATGTAATGCTCAAAACCTCCTAAATTCATGTGCATATTTTCTTGGATACCAAACATAGCTTGAGTAGGTCATGTGTGATGCTTCAAGGAATTGTTCATTAACATGTGTGCCTCAACTATTCTTTTATTCCCTAAGGAAAGATCATATTGCCTCAATCATGTCTCGGAGGTCCCATATCATGTGTGATTTTTTAAGTCATCCTTCCTAGCCTTAGATGACTAGAAAATTTTGTTAGAGCCTAAGGCCATAGTTTCCTCCCCTTACCATGTCCATGACCTTTAGTCACATACCTAGTGCTAAAAAAATGATGATGGCATGCATATCCCCACTAATATTCAAATGATTCATTTTCAACATCATCTGTACTAGTTGGAGGCATCAATTTTGGCCCTAAATGGTTAACAAATTACTTTAAGGCCTAAGGAGCAAGTGTTTTCGCCCACCCATGTCAAGGTAGCTAATATCTGTACTTAGTGCTAAAAATGTTCTAATGGCACTAGTATCCCAATTTCAAGGTAAATGATACCATGAAAGGATCTATTGAGGTTGTTAAATACATCATTCTTGGCTCTAGATCCCTAAAAGCATCTTCTAGGGGCTAAGGACTGGGTTTCCTCCCCTTATTATGTATAAGGTCCCAAGACACATACATAGTACTTAGAAACCCCTAATGGTTCCCTATATCCACATTCAAATGAAAGATATAAAATTGAGAGGTCATCTATGGTGATTCAAGGTGTCATTCATGAACCTTGAGCCCTAAAAGATGGTTTACAACCTTAAAATAAATATTTTTGTACCAACCATGATTAACACCTTATCCTCCATATCTAATGATTAAAAAATCCTAATCATGACATATCCCAACTTAAAGGTTTAGGATACCCTTAAGAGATCATGTGTGTTTGTTCGAGGTGTTGTTCTTGGCCCTATATGTCTATAGGATTCATTTAGGGCCTAAGGACTGGGTTTCATCCCTCAACCATGTCTATAGATATGTTCCTAGTGGTAAACACATTCTAATGCACTACATATTCTCTCTTAGATGAAAACTATCACATACGAAATCCCTATGTGCAGGTTCGATGCCTTGTTCATGGACCTCAATCCTTGAAAAGTACCTTTAGGGAATAATTCTTAAGTTTCCTCTGTCAAGCATGGTCGAGGGACTATGAACCATATTAGTTCTTCAATCCTCCTAATGGTGTCCATATTACAACACACAAAAAATATTTATACCTGACTTCCCATTGTTTAGGATAATTTATGCCTATCCAATCAAAGGTGATAGGTGTGGCTTGCTTGGACTTATCAGACTCCACCACGCTTTGTAGGTGTGAACTCTGATGAACTTTAGACCTTAATGGGGGAAGTGTATCGTTACCAAAGCGGATACAGACAACAGCTTTGAGCTGTATAATTTTGGAGCCTTGCATCATGCGAAAACCCTATGGAAGAATATAGGCTTTCAGCAGGTCATAGATATGCGGGTCATTAAGGCTGACAGAGTATTTTGGGAAAATAGTCCCAAAAGCAAGACCATCATGAAGGGGTGTAGTAAAAACACCAATGATGGCGTCTGCAAAAGTTTGATGGTGGGTGTCGACTGCTACACAAAGTGAGGACACATAAAGATAAGGTCTACTTAAAGGACCTAGACCTAACTTGATAGCACCAAGGTGTGCGTATTTATAACCAGCTTTAATATCCCAGTATATTTGCTGACGTTCAAGAAGGTTTATATGCATAGTTTCCTCAGAGTCGGTAAAGGATATATCTATAGAGGAAATCTTAATTTGGGTGGTAGAGGCATATTTCCACCATTTGAGCTTGTAGACATCAGAGGGAAATACTGTAGGCAACTGCCAATATTGTGACGGGTTAACATATTGGATATGTATAATAGATGAATTAGACTCAGATGAAGTATGTTGATAAGAAGAATGACGTTCTGCTAGAGATAATTCAGCAGCATCTTCCTGCTGGCAATCTAGAGTTAAGTGATAAACTGCATCCATAGTTGGATCCATTTCAATGAGATTTATCCTCACACGGGTTTTTCTATCACTCGGACTTACTTCGCTATCCCTCAGCTACGACCAAAACTAAAAACCTCTTATAAATCTCTAGGTCCAATCTGTTTACTCGACTACCATTTCCGTAGCCTACAGGACACAATTTATCTAGCTTGCACAGAGAAAGACGTGCAGAACAGAAAATACAGAACTTGAATATCTTATGTATCAAATTACAGAAATAATGTAGACAGTACTGAGTCATAGACGTTGCTTGGCTCTGATACCAATCGCTCCAAGATCGAACAACAGACTTCAAAAATTATTTATATTCCAAGATGACAACAGATTACAATGTGGTTGTAGACACTTACAGGGTAAATCGGCTTCGAAGGGCGAAGCTCATCATTACCATATTATACTTACACTCGAAAACTTATAACAGAATTTCTGATGCAATCTTATACCATAGACGACAAGTTGCAGAGCATAATCTTCATTTACAGATTCAATAACTTAGATGGAATTTCTGATGCAATCTTATACCAGTAATGGCAAGTTGCAGAGCATACTCTTCATTTACATACTTGGACTTAGAATCACACTTGCAGAGTGACACCCTCAAACTTTAAAACTCTTTATGCTCAAATGATCCCGAGACCTCTTATTTATAAAACTTCCATCTGGTGATCCGGTGGGAATCGACTGACAACAATGGGTCAATCGGTAAGCCGGTGAGCGGTGACTGACATTAACAAGTCAAAACGAATCATCTGGGGTGACATGTGGGGACAACCATCATCATTATCTCATCCCTTAAGTGGTCAGTGACATATGGGGACCCAGATTCTTAGTTATGACAAACATGACACTAGACACAGTACAAAGTGGAGCTATACCGGCCCACGGCGGTGTACAAAGTGGAGCAAAACTGGCCCATGACAGTCTTTTGAGGTCCACCACTGCTTCCCTTAGTTGTATGGGTCCCTGCCTTGTAAGAAAAGACAGATTCCGCGTCCCATTGGATCTTCACCTCCACATGGACAATCCCAGTCCATATCATCGGAGTCGTAAAATTGAGAATCTTCGAAGATAGGTGGATTATCTTCTAATTTTGGTGGAGGATATAGCAGTGGGCTGAAACAATGCTCAATATCCGACCCATGAAATAATTCGTTAGAGTCGCATAGGAATTCACCTCGAAAATGGGACTCTACTTTGAAGTTCAAAGGGATTTGTCTGGTATAGATCCCAGAGTCGGTTCTTCGTCCTTGGCCATCTCTTTTTATATATTTTTGGGAGGTGAACACTGTATGTTCCAACCTGTTATATTTCCCTCCCTCGTGGTGCAACTTAAACCACTGATGTTCCCACACTGCAACTTCAGTATCTGCTTTCATGTGCAAAATGAAGTTGGCTCTTCTATTTTCCCAGTTAGTTCTGGGGTAGAATTTATCTAACAGAATATCAGTCCACCCTGACCAAGCACCATGGCACAGATTGTTGGGATCTGCACAAATGACAATTTTTCACTGCTCCCTGCAAAATATGAGAATTAGATTATATGAAGTCCAGGTAATATTACCATCACTGATATCTACATACCAAAGTGGACCTTCTTCTTCATCATTGCAGTCTAACCAGACTTCTCTACATTTCCTGAGCTTTTCTTGGGCACCCTCAAAACTTCTGAATGTATTGCGTTCCCAACGTTCCATGATTTCAATCTTCATTGGAGATGACTGTATTTGCTTTATGAGGGTCAGTTCCAGAAATCTTTCAGCTTTGTCTCTAGATGCATATTCCAGTAACTGTCTTCGTTCATCCTTAGAAATTGATGTGTCCCAAGGTAAGAGAAATAGACCATTTATGGGTCTGCAGGGAGGTGCTAAGCCAATAGACCAGTCTGGATTAGAGCTTGATGCTCCTGCTGATCCTGGATTGGAGCTGGAAGCTCCTGCTGAAAAAATCTTTAGAGCTGGCTTAACCTGCTCAGATTGCTCCCTGGTGAGCATATTAGCAAGACAATTTAAGTGACCTAGTTTATAAACAATGTCAAAATCAAATTTGCTTAACCAGATAAACCATTTAAAAATCCTGCTACTATTTTCAGCCATTAGATTTTCATTCTTAAAGATACCAGGCATGATCTTTAAATCTGTTCAAATAATAAACCTAACAGGTTTCAGAAACAGAATAAAATGATGCACTGTCTTTTTGACAGCAAGGATTTCCTTATGGCTGGAAGGATAATTTAATTCAGCTGCTTTGAACGATCTAGAGCCATATCTGCAAACTTGTTCTTTGCCATTGATAACTTCAATGAGTACTCCTCCCCATGTATGAGAAGAGGCATCGGTCTCGATAATCAGCTGGCCTGATCCTTCTGGCAAAGACAATGGAGAAAGATCAAGTACTTTAGACTTAATCTTTTGAACTGCAGAGGTCATTGCAGTAGACCATTGAGGAGGATTTTTCTTCAATCTTTGCTGCAACAAATGAATATTAGCAGCTTGCCCTCTATAAAATGGTCTAATATAATTAAGAATCCCTAGGAATCTTTGAAGTTGGGTTTTATCCAATATTTGATCTGGAAATTGATTAAATACATTCAGAACATGCTTTTGTAAAACTACTTGGCCTTTTTGAATCTTGAATCCCAAAAATTCCATTTTTGTCTTACCAATTTCCATCTTACTTTCTGAAAGCACTAACCCATGTTTATACACTAGTTCATAGAAATGCTGTAGATGTTTCAGGTGCACCTGCAAGTTCTTAGAACAAATCAATACATCATCAATAAATACTAATGCCCAAAGTTTATCTCGGAAGATGTCTTCCATCCTCTTCTGAAATTCAAACGGGGCATTGTTTATTCCAAAAGGTAGTACCTTCCATTGGTATTGCCTATGAGGTACAACAAATGTATTTTTATACCTGTCTTCAACTTTAATCCCAATCTGGTAGAAGCCCGATTTAAGGTCGAACTTACTGAAGATAGTGCATCCTGTTATTCACTGTAGAAGGCTAGACTTATCAGGAAGAGGATATCTTACCTTCTGCAATACTGCATTTAGTGGTTTGTCATTCACCACCAATCTTGGCTTCCCTCTCTTTACCTCAGAGTGCATATTCACCACAAAGGATCTGCATTCCCAAGGGCTCTTGGAGGGCTCAATCAAACCTTTTGCCAATAACTCTTTGATTTCTTTTGTGCAGAATTCCCTTTCAGAGGGTGACATTAATCTTGTAGAGGCTTTCATAGGTTTTATCTTCTGCTGAGAGTCGAAAGGTAGAGAAACAAAATATTTCTCTCTTTTCCAAAATGCATTTGAACTTTCAGAACAACACTCTTTCACTAGCTTGTCCTTGATGTTAGCTAGTGCTTTTTCTCCATGTGTTTCAGAGAATGCAATGTAGCACTCCATTTTTAACAAATGAGCGGGGTTCAGTTTCTTCTCAGAATTATGTACAACAGAAGGGCATTTGGGAGAAGAATGGAAGAATATGGGTAATTCAACAGGATGATTGTTTATGATATAGGTGAATACCAATTTCTTAGTATCTACTGAGAAAGGGCTTACTCTAGCAAGGAACTCAGATCCTAGAATGAAATCCTCATTGATATCATCTAGTCTATACAACATCAACTGGTCATGAACATCATTAAAATGTACAGGGAAATTATCAGATCTGGATTTTAGAGGGACAGGGGTTCCTTCTATGGCAGATCCTTTGTCAGAAGTATTCTCCCAGTAAAACTGGGGCAAAGCTAATCCTTTTCCCAAATTAACTTGGCAACTAGAGTTGATTAAGCAGTCTAAAGAGTAAGGCTTAAACTCTTTAGGAGTGAACTATACCTTAACAAATATTTTGGGACCAGTAAGAATGCCAAGGTTTGGATTAGGAGAAGGTTCTCTGATCTTGCAACTTTTAGTCTCCATGGCTAAGTCATAATGCTTACTCAGCTGTTCATCTGATGATTGATCCCTCTCAAGCTGGATCACCTTAATCATGCTCTTTAATTCCTCAATTTCCACTACTAGGCTTTTCAATTGCTACTGCTTTTCTCTTACCTGAAGCCATAGCATATGCTCTTTGTCAATTCTGTAAGCTTGCTTGATCTCGTGTCCATCTGGATATGCTTTGTAAAAATCAATAGGATTATAAGTAACAGGAGTTACAAAGCTTACCTTTCTTTTCCCCTTATCTTGTTCTAGTTTCCTAAGTAATTGCTTCTTTTCTTCTTTTAGTGAAGCTCTTAGCATATACTCAAAAGGAGGTGTTTCTGAAAGCTGCAGATCAATTGCTGCTATCTGCTTCTCAATATTCTTAGGCTTGGTTAATGAGAACATATACAAAGAGAAGTCGAACTCGGGGGGCTCGAACCCTCCCAAATTTGGGACTAAATCAAAATTAGAAGATGAAGATTCAGTGTCAAATTTCTTAAGAGAAAGCTGTTGTGTGTCAGACTCAGTATCAGAGGAATCACTGGATGCATCTGAAGGTAAGAATAAGATTTTGCCAGAAGGAAGATCCCACCAACAAGGATCTAACTGTTCACAAAATGCTACTAACATGGGCTTTGATTTTTTCTTTGGACACTTATTAGCCCAATAGCATTTTTGGATGCATATGAAACAATTTTCTATCTCATTTTTGCTGGTTCTTCTTTTCACAAACCTTTTATGTGAAGGTTTGCGGTATGATTTAAATCTACGGGATTTTTGCCTTCTTTTCTATTTGTATGGTTCGTCAGGATAATGATATCTGGGATGACTGGTATGAAATCCATTTTTCTTCTTGTGGCATTTTCAACTATCTGTCAAGTGGCCATGATTGTGTGCTCCGCATCCCCATTCGAGCATCTTCGCAACATTCTTGCAGAAATATGGTGAGTACATATTCTCGTGTCTTTTAAAATCCTTACTCACCCATTTTTCAAGGCAATGTTCTTGCCAAGTTTCCAAAATGTAGCTATGCAACTGTGCCAAAGAGAGTCCTTTATAAATTATGTTCTTATCTTTGATGTACTGTTCTACTGCATCGGGCACATGACCTGGAAAACTTCTGAGACAATGTTTCAGCTAGGCTGGGTCTCCAGATTTCCTGAAAGAAATCAATAATCGCTGCATATAGCAGAAGTACTGCTCACTCTGTGAGAGGTCACGGAGGCGGGTTGACATGAATAAGGAGGCTAAATACTCCGAGTCTTCTCGTTCATTGGAGCCATAGAATTATTTTCCTATAGTATCTAATAGTTGTTGGTTTGCATCTGGGGCTAATAAAATTTCATTTCTTGCTTCCTGTGGAAGCCATCTCCACCACTCATTAGCCAATCCTGATAAGCCTGCGATAAGCTGGCCTGCTAACTGCTGTCTAGTAAGAGAGTCATCTTGGGTTCTCTTATATAGTACCCATTGAGTGAGCATCTGTATAGCAGTATTAATATCTTCTCTCGGCTGACATTGAATATTCAACACTGGTTGTTCTAGCATTTGTGAGACTAAGTTATTCATTGAGTTTATACCAAGCTGAAATTTCAGGTTGTGAGCTTGAGAGGCATCAGGAATTCTCACATTATATTCAAGAGGTGGATTGTGTGTTGCCGAGGATTCAGCATGCTGTTGATATGTAGACATCATATTCAAGTATTTCTGATCTAAGGATGGTGGGAAGGACTTGAAATGTCCTATCCATTCCTTTATTTCATCATATTCAACTTCATCTTGTCCGAAGTTGAATTCTGGTCTATCATCATTCCGAAGGATATAATACGATGGTGTCTGGTTTCTGGGTCTTTCTTTTTATGTCCCTGTGCTGCAAGTGCTAGAGCTGAAGGACTAAGACCTGGAACTTTCTTCTTCAATTCATGGGTTTGGGTTATAAGTTCCTCAAGTCTATCTAATCTTCTTTCAGTTTTGTTAGCAGCCTTAGCCACTGCTTCCTTGATAGCTGCGGAATCAGCTAGAAGATGATCTATGAGTCCTAGCTTGGTTTCTACCATAGCAATTTTCTGTTTTTCTTTGATTATGGCCTGTTTGATATTCTGGAGGTCAGAAGCCATATCGTCGATGTTCTGGGTAGTCAACTTTTTTTGCATGTTACCCCAATTTGCCAATTTAATTTCATCAAATGCTAAGTCATCTGGGCCAATGGATTTATAGGGAAGGAATTCTTTCTTAACTAGTCCATCTGGTGAATACTGTCGGAAAGGGACTTCTGGTAGGTTTCTGCCAGGAAAATAAGATTTTCGACCTTGGACTATGGCCTCATAAGATTCATCTTGCCTTGGCAAACTAAACATTCCTAAGCTGGGGTGTTGACTTTGCTTATGGTGTTGGATCCTTTGTTGGATCTTTCTACGGGCTTGACATTTTATATGTTGACCTCGGTGTTCTGTATCATGAAGGCCAGTGTAAGATGTAGAAGGAGATTCGGATAAGGAAGAAGAATTTGAATCTCTCAGTCTTTGGTTAAGGCTTGAAACAAAAGAGGAGACAGAGGACGATCTGATCAGAGGAGGGGAGAATTTTGGTGCTGGGGTTTGCTCAGGTAGCCTGAATGAGCTAGTCTGTCTGTCAAATAGTAAGGGTTTGTTTCTGAGAGTATGTTGTATATTGTTGACATTTCTGAGTTCTTTATACCTGACTTCCCATTGTTTAGGATAATTTATTCCTGTCCAATCAAAGGTGATAGGTGTGGCTTGCTTGGACTTATTTCTATAGGTCCCAAGTCTTGATTATGTGAACTATTGTTTTTAGTCATTTCTCTAGCCATGCACCAAATCCATTTTTTGTGGTTCTTCATAATGCATACACATTTTGATTTTCCATAACGCGTGCATGTTGTGCTTCTCCAAAATGATTACATGTTTTGCTTCTCCATAACGCATGCGTGTTTTGTAACTATAAAACACGTGTGCATTTTTCTTACCCTAACCTATGTGCCATATGACATGTCAATCTCCATCTTAACCAAACCAAGAATTACATAACACGAGCGCGTTGTATTTTTATGTATCATGAGCGTGTATCCTAAAAGTAGGATTGCATCTAAAAGGTTCTCATCTTCTTGCACACACCCTTTATGCTTTTTAGAATCATAATTTTAATAGAATTTTAATATTGGTTACATGATAATACTACTATTTATTTGTTTTGATGCACTATATTGGATGTTCAATTTTGGAGCCATCAACTCTGTGTAGATTGTTGAGTTACATAGTTAATTTAGGAGACACTAAATAATATTTAACAGAAACAATGTCCTCATTTTCTTGCTTTGCTTTCTCTTACAAATTTAACTGTGTGATTTATAACATGATCTATGGGTTTCTCTGTTTGTACAAAAAGATCCTACTTATTTCTTTCTAATAGTATACATACTTCATAAAAGAATCGTTCCACCTATTTTTCTTGAAATTCATGTTTATGGACGAACTGGATAAATAGGTAGGTCTTTTAAATTATTTGTTGTGTAAAACATATTTCACATTTTCATTTCCATGTGTGTGTGTGTGTGTGTGTGTGTGTATGCATATATATGTGTGTGTTTATATATATATATATATATATATATATATATATATATATATATATATATATATATATATATATATATATATATATATATATATATATATATATATATATATATATATATATATATATATATATATATATATATATATATATATATATATATATATATATATATAAACACACACATATATATACATACACACACACACACACACACACACACATATACATATACATATATATATGGTTAGGATTATATAATCCTCCCTTGTCCACATATAGTCTATTTGATCATTTTGCCTAGCTTAGGTGGAAATTATTATTGTACTAGAGTGTGGGGAACACATATAGAGGTTAAATCCCACTTATTACATGTTCATGCATGAGTTTATATGCCTCTGAGACCAATCCCTACATTATAGGAGCCACTCTAAGTGCCACTAGAAGCCTCCATCAGTTGGCCATGGTTTGTAAGTAGTTATGTTGAGTTAGTCTCCAGTTACATTAAATTAGATCACTCTCAGTTAGTCTAGCGTCAGTTTTTCATGGCTGCATGGGGAAATAGAAACTTTTTCCACCTACCTCATCAGTTTAACTGATTTTCAGACTGATTTAGACATCAGGAGTTAGACTAATGTCTCCCATGCAGTGATTTAGACACTCATAGTTGGATATTTAGTAGGTAGATTCGAATCCTATCCACATGATTTGAATTATCCTTATTGTTACACTATTGTATTATTGTTGAATTAATGAAGATTAATGTTGTAATTTACTAATCAATTCTTTTCAGATTTGTATGAAATTTGTCTTCTTCAATGTACATTGTTCTTTTTATTCCACTGCACAATTCGCCCCTCAATTTCTCTCATTTTTATGTATATCAATGGTTCAATAATTTAACATGGTATTAGAGCCTTGTTCAGGCTAGAAACAAGTCTCGTATGATCTCCATTGTACACTAGAAGTAGTTGAGTTTCCACATAAATCATGGAATGACAATCTTGCTCCCTCTGAATAATGTTTAGAGAAGTCTATCCAGGTGTGACAGACTCTGAGAAAGTGTACATGTCAAGGTAGAAAGGATTGAATATGACATTATTACGAATTGATTTTGGTTTTGCAGTTTTATTTGTTGGTACCTACATATATTCTTGAGGAATTAACTGTTTCAACATACAAAAAGATGGATTCTTCAGCTCTCGTACCCTGAAGATTTACACCTTTCAACTATTCTAACTAGAGGGAAGATATGTAGGTGTCCTTGCACAATATTGGCCTGTATAGGATGACTATCGGAAGAGAAACTGAGCCCCAACAATATGTTGAGATGAACAAAATTTTGAATCGGCATGATGAGTCATTCGACTTGATGTGTACTCATATCTACCGAGATTTTTTGTTCCAACTTGAGGGACTAAGGACTCTGAATGAAGCTTGGGATCAACTTGAATCTTTGTTTGGAAAACAAGATGAGATTCAAGGGCCCATATTGGAGAATGAGCTCATTGCTTTACAACCCAACAATTTCAAACATTAGAGGAAATTTCAATTTAAAATGGCCCTTCCAAAAATAATACAAATTCCATGTCATCATGTATTAGCCAATCAAAATGATTTAAAATTCATAAAGGGAGCACCTCTTAAACAAATTTTTAATATAAATTTGGGGATAGGTATCATAAAAAAAACTACTTTTTTGTTCGTATTTTCGACATGTCCCTGTGTTTTTACTCAAATTTCGATCGAAAGAGCTCGTTGGATGCAAAATTAAATTTCGCATCCAATGAGTATGCACTCGGCACACTTTTGATGGGACCCGCTACCCCAAAAACAAGAAATACCTGAAAAACCATGATGATGATGTCATCATCACGATTTTTCAGGTATTTCTTGTTTTTGGGGTAGCGGGTCCCATCAAAAGTGTGCCGAGTGCATACTCATTGGATGCGAAATTTAATTTTGCATCCAACGAGCTCTCTCGATCAAAATTTGAGTAAAAACATAGGGACATATGTCGAAAATACGAACAAAAAATTAGTTTTTCTTTTCTTCTTGCAAAATTAATAAATATTATTTTATTATTTTAACTATTATTTTATTAATTTTCCTTAGGAGGCCCATTTTGAGTTGAAATTTCCTCTAATGTCTATTCAACAATTCTTTACAAAATACAAGTCACTAGTACTGCAATGCAAACAATGTGGATTGGAGAGGAAAGATGAGTAGCTTGTGTTGTCTGTACTGAGTAGGCTTGGCTCTAAGTAATCAGTCTTTGTCTCTACATTTCGTTTCGGAAGAGCTTCCATCCCTAATTGGAATATTCCTTCTCTAGATGCTTTTGTAGAGTCCTTAATACAAGAGCAAGATAGATTGGTTCAAATGGGAGTGATTCAGAACTCCAAGAATCAAGTAGTCTTGATGAAAGACTCAAACAATGTGCAAGTTAGAGGGAAGAACAAAGGGAAGGAGCCTAAATTCACTGATTCGAAGCCAAAGGAGAATCAAATATCTTTCAATGGAGCATCGAATTCCAAGAAAAAGAAGAAATTTGAGAAGACTGAGTATCCATAATATATGAGAGGATTTCATCAAGAAATATAGTGCGTGAAGAAGAAAATCGACCAGCAGTCAACACTCCTTGAACATAACAATATTCCCCTCCTACAAGGAGCAAAGAATTCCGATGTTGGACAACCGACAAAAGATCATGATAGATGCCATGCCTTGAAGGAAGACCCCACTTAGTCGAAAGCTTACTTGACTAATTTTGGAGCATCCAACCACATGGTTTCTTCCAAGGAATCCTTCTCCACATGGGAGATGACTCCCAAATCTCAGCTGTTGGGAGAGGTTCTATTAAAATCCAGCATGGTGAGTTCAAGAATGTTCTCTATGTGCTCTCTCTTGCAACAAATATGTTGTATGTTTATTAGATGATTCATACAGTATGTCCCAAGAGAGTTAGATTTGAATCTGACTCATTTGAAATCACATAAAAGGATACTAGAAATGTCATAGTGAAAGGGTTTGCTAACCATGACTCAAAGGAATATGAGTTCTCCCATTTCTTTCCTGCTTCACATACAACAACTTTATTGATTCATGCCAACAAATCCAACAAGTTGTGGCATGAGAGATTTGTACATCTCAATTTCAAATATCTCCAAGAACTCCACAATGAAAAAATGGTTGAAGGCTTTCCTCTCATCCAAACATTAGATGGAGTATGTCCTGGCTACTTGGAAGGTAAGCATCTAGAGAAGAAGTATGAAGTTCGGAAGGAAAATAGAGCTTCCTCTACACTTGATATGATACATAGTGATGTTTCAGGACCTATGCCTACAACATCAAACAATGGTTCCAGGTATTTCCTTACTTTTATTGATGATTATTCAAGGTTATGCTGGGTAAATTTCATGAAATAGAAATCATACGTATTTGAAAATTTTAAAGTTTTTAAAGCTTTGATTGAGAATAGTTTCAGAAAAAAGATAAAGTCCATTAGATCAGATAATGGAGGTGAATACATTAAAAGATATTTTTAACATTATTGTGAATCAGAGAGGATTCGAATGGAATACTCAGTTCCATACACACCACAATAGAATGGTGTCACTGAGAGGAAAAATAGATCATTGAAGGAGAAGGAAACCTGTCTTCTCCAAGACAAGAATCTTCCTCCTTCTCTTTGGGTTGAAGCTGTAAACTGTACTTCATACATTCAGAATAGAGTGCCTCAAAAATTAGTGGTCGAGGCCACTCTATTTGAAGCACTACATGGGAATAATCCTAATGTATCTCACTTGAGAGTTTTTGGTTCCAAAGCTTGGGACAAAATGCCCATGGATAAGAGAAAGGCCTTCCAAGCCTAGAGTAGCGAATGCATACTGCTGGGATATGCTGAGGATACACAAGAATATACGTTGATGGAACTTGCAACTAGGAAATGCTTCATAGAGCGTAGTGTTCAGTTTGAAGAAGATCAGTTGCTTGATTTACCACAATCTGAAGCACAAGGAGGTATAAACACTCTTCAGTTTCCTTTTGATGATGATATTTTGTCACATGTTTCATATTAGATGAAGAGGAACAAGATCATCATGACCTTGATATTGAGGATGTACCTAATGAGAATCTAGATCCAGATGCAACTCCCATCCCAAATCAGTGGCTTAAGCCTAAATGGGCCCAAAATCTCATTGAAGCAACTGGGGATGGTGCTGGGAATCCAAAAGAAAAAAGGAGAACATGGTCCCAGTATTAGAATGAGCATGTTGCACTCTCTCACATAGCTTCACTATCTACAGAGTGGTGCAACAAAATTCCAGAAAAGTGCTACTTGATGATAGAGAATGATCAACCATTTGGCCCACATAAGAACCTAATTCATCATTCCATTCCTCCTCTAGAAAGAAGAAACACAAAGAACCTTCATCAGATCAAAAGAATAAAAGGTTCACATGCATAGTCTGAGGATGTTACTACACAGAAAAACCAATATATTGCATTGTTGGTGCATAGTGCTGTAAATTGCAGCAAACTTTTTCAAGTTATTACCCAAAGAGGAAAATTTTCTCTGAAGTATAGCTTGTTTTCCTTATTAACTTCTTATTTTGAGGGGGGGGTGGGGGGGCAGTGTTCCCATGAGGTTTTCCCCATTTCCTTAGTTTATTAAGCAGTTTAATTTTTCATTAGATTGTATGGGTGACTTTTGTCCTAGTTACCAGGGCCCAAAGTTGTCCAAGTCAGGATTAAGGGGGGGTGTTAGGATTATATAATCCTCCCTTATCCACATATAGTCTATTTGATCATTTTGATTATCTCAGGGGGGGAATTATTACTGTACTAAAGTGCAGGGAACAAATATAGAGGTTAACTTCAACTCACTACATGTTCATGCAATGAGTTTATGTGCCTCTGAGACCAATCCCTACATTATAGGAGCCACTCTAAGTTCCCCCAGCAGCCTCCATCAGTTGGTCATGGTTGGTAAGCAGTTATGATGAGTTAGACTCTAGTTACATTCAATTAGATCACTCTTAGTTAGTCTAGCGCTATTTTTGCATGGTTGCATGGGAAGTGGCACCGTTTTCCACCTACCTCATCAACTTAACTAGTTTAACTTATTGTCGAACTGATTTATAAATCGAGAGTTAGAATAGTGGCTCCCATGCAATGATTTAGACACTCCTAGTTAGTTATTCATTTGGTAGATTTGAGTCCTATCCACATGATTCGAATTCTCCTTATTGTAACATTGTTGTATTACTATTGAATTAATGAAGATTAATGTTGCAATTTACTATCAATTCTTCTTAGATTTTTCTGAAATTTATCTTGTATAGTGTACATTATTCTTGTTATTCAATTGTACAATTCACCCTTAATTGCTTTCATTTTCCTGTAGATCAATGGTTCAATAATTTAACCTATACACACACATATATTTATACGTACATACATATACATACATGTATACATATACATACATATATGCATATATATACATACATATATGTATATATATATATATATGTATGGGTGTGAGGTTTGGGGTTGCAGCATCTCTAGAGAATCCTGGAGAAAGATTGAGCAAATCCAGAAGCGTTTTATAACTTATAACCTCAAAATAAAAAAAAATACACCCTATCCTATTCTCCTTATAGAAGCGGGTCTTTCCCCCATCGAGAGCCTAGCTATGACTAGACTCCTATTATACAAGAACAAAATCAATAACATGGGAGATCATAGATTCCCTAAGCTAGCTTTAAACTCCAGCCAAAACCACTTAAGGCTCAAGCGTGGGTGGTATAAAGATACCAGGTCCTGGTTAAATCACTAGGAGATCGATGAAAATGTTGCTTTGCAGAATATTAATAACATTAAAAATATTATTTCCTCTAAGTTTAAAGAAAAATTGTGGTGTGAGAAAGATTTAGAG
>LPNX011065964.1:153885-301951 GCA_001517045.1 Pseudotsuga menziesii
GATGCTTCTTTCCAAGTTTTTTGAGCATAGAAATATAACTTTAAAGCAAACTAATTAGTTCTCTTCTTTAGGTCCGATAGACCAAATTTTGGTCTCAGGAGACGTTAACCACCACCACCACCACCACCACCACCATCATCATCATCATCATCATCATCATCTAAACTTTTTTAGAAGAAAAAGAGTCGAACCGTAATAACAAAACTCGTATGAATCTTTCTTGAAATGGAAGAAATCATACTTATGTTTTAGCGTTGTTGATGCGAGGAGGGCGAAATAACTTTCATGTTTTTCCTATCTCATTATAACTATTCCACTTTCCTCACAAGCATTTCATTTTGGAATTTAATAGAAAGAAATTTATAACTTTATTTTTAAAAAGAAAATGATATTTTCTCCTTTAACGAATCAATAGAAATTAACCACATGCTGGTAAAAATAAGAATATATGGATTTCACATGGATTACAATATTAACCAATTAAATACTTTATCACTATAATATCTCACAAAACCATAGCAATAGGACTTATTTGTAGCTCAATGCGTAGTTGATTGAAGTACCGATTTGGTTAGGTCCATGAACCTCATGGTATTAAGCTTTATGGGAAAATTTTATCCACTTTCATATGCTAATGGATACCATGGAGATAAACTGTGACACTATACAAGAAAGGAACTTTTGGCGTTTATGTCCTTAAATCACTTTTTTCAATTATTTCCAGGGACAATATTTATCCCGTATGCAGTACCTAACACCTTGAAGGCGATCAACGCCATACACATTTGATTTTTTTTATCAACTGGTTCTCTCACTCATTGTCCCAGTTTCATACCTAACACCCCTGTCTTGGTGCTCAGAACAATGCGCCCCTTGAATTTTCCCTCATATTTTAATTAACTTCCATACCTTCTTTCTTGGAAAATGGTTATTGTTTAGGGGTTTTATTTTTTTGTTTAGATAACAAACATTTGTGAAACAATTTAACTTGGTCCCACTTCCTTAGCACAATGTCATGGTTCTTCTCATATTTCATGTAACCTACCCCAATTGGTTTTTCATAACATAAAATAATATATATATATATATATATATATATTCTATCTAATTTATGTACATGTCACTAGTTAGGAAGGTGTTTATTGTAGTAAGCTATGTAATTAAAATGTAGTTGTAGTCTCATTACAAGCACATTTTTGGCATTGACAATACCTGAGCATTGGTTGAGGAGAGATACTATTGGCTAGGACTGCCGACAGATGTATATAAGTGGGTTTGACAGTGCACAGTATGGAAACATGCTAAGGGAAGAAGTTGGAATCCATCTTGGTTGTACACCCCGTTACCAATACCAACGGTTACGTGGGAGAACCTTAGTATGGGTTTTGTATTGGGATTTCCAAAGATTCAACAAGGTAATGAATCCATATTTATGGTAGTTGACATATTTTCAAAGATGGAACACTTCATTCCATGTCGAAAGAGATGTGATGCCATGAGTATTGCTTTCTATTTTTCAAAGAAGTTTTAAGGTTGCATGGACTGCTGAAGAGTATAATTTCGGATAAAGATACTAAGTTCTTGGGTCATTTCTGGAGGACCTTGTGGAAGAAAATAGACACCAAGTTGCAGTTTAACTATGCATACCATCCGCAGATCGATGGAAAGACATAGGTCGTAAAGAGAATCCTACGATATTTTTTAAGGTGTTCGATGTCTGACCAACCAAAATAGTTCGAAAGTGTGTTGGCGCAAGCAAAGTTTGCGTATAGTAACTAGTGAATCGATTGACTGAAATGAGTCCATTCCAATTTTTGCAATGGAGATGTCTACATGGAGTGGTCAATTTGGTATAGTTGTCGATAGAAATGCAGAAGAGTGCAGACATAGAGTAGTTTATGGAGGAAATGAAGGACGTGCATGACTTGGTGAGGAGAGGACTGAAAATGAGCAACACAATGTATAAGTTGAGAGTAGGTTGAAAATGATTATTGCATTCATTTGTAGAAGGTGATTTTGTTTATGCTCACCTCAAGAAGGAAAGGTTCCCCATAGGAATGTATAATAAGTTGATATTGAAGAAAATTGGTCCTTGCAGGATTCCTAAGAAAATTTTGGATAATGCTTATGTTTTGGAGAGGCTAGAAGAATTGCACATTTTGTTGAAATTAAACGTTTCTAACTTGTACAAGTATGATGAAGGATCGACCAATGAAGAAGAACCAACTACCGAATGACTGGGGTAGATGCCAATTTGACAAGAAGAACAAGTTGTAGAAGTTTTCAAAGAGCATGTCATATGTAGGACACAATGGAATAAGAGGAAATAATACTTAGTTCAATATGAAGAAAAGTGAATTGAGGAGGCAACATGGATTTCCAAAGATGAATTCAACCATCTGACAGAGTAGTAAGGTTTCTTTCAACTTAGGGAGGAGGATAAAGGGGCATCCTAACCCATGACCAAAGTAGTGGAAAGACATAAGGTCAAAAGGCCAACAGAAACATAATAATTAGAGGTGAAGGTAAGTCGAGAAAGGTCAAAATTATGAGTAAGAGTTGGGGAAATTTAGTCGGTGTCGACAAGGCATTCAACTAAAGACTGATGGGTCGAACTGATGAATTTTATGACAACAGTGATGTATCCAAAGTATCTATAGGAGTAAATGCAGAGTATTGATGGTAGTTGGAGTAGGAAAACTGACATAAGGAACCTAATGAGTTGCGAATGGTATTCAAGGAAGAAACCAACTTCCTAGAACTCTCAAGGAGTTTCTATAAGAATATTTGACCTAGTCATGAAGGATATAAATAAAATATTGTAGAATAGAAAGGGATATTGTCCCCGAGTCTTTTATGTACTAGTGAATATTTATGTAACATTTGATTCGACTGAGTAGCAGAGCGTTGACTCTGAGTGTAATCTTTTATGTAAAATTTCCTTTCTTTAAGTTAATAGAAGCCATACTCCTTGGAAATTTTCTGCTTGTTCTTGTGTGGGTGTTCACTTTTTTTTCTGTTGCGTCGTTTGATATGCAAATGGTTGAGGTTGTGCTCCCATAAAAAATACTTAGAGTTTTTCTAGATCGTGACTATCTATTAAAAACATTCACCCATAACTATGGTAAGATTTGAACTCAAATCACAACTTTCCTAAAAAAATATGCTTTGAATTGGAACGATGTGGTAGGAAAGTATTTCCAAGACTTGAATAAGGATATGTGTACCACTATGGTACTTTATTTCCCCAACTTCACTAAAACCGTTTTATTGGAATGTGATGCCTCAGGTAAAGGCATCATAACAATTTGCATGCAAGAAGGAACATTGTTTGATTTTACTAGCAAACAACTCTAAGAGGGAAACCTAAGAAAATGAACTTATAAAAAATATATGATGGATATATTACATGTTATAGACATCTGACACCCATAGCTAGTTTGGAACCATTTCCAGATCCAAACTAACCATCACATCTTGCAATACTTTTTGAAACAAATAAATTCCTCCCTTGAGCAACAAAAATAGGTCACCAAAATGTTGGGATGTGATTAAGAGCTAATTTACCCAAAAGGAAAGAATAATGTGGTAGCATATGCTCTCTATTAATTGTTTCAAGAAGAAGGTTCCATGTTTTCTCCCTCCTTCATCATCATATACTAGTTGAAGGATATCCATAATAAATGGTTAGCAAATCCCATGCTTGCTACCATGATCCAAGAACACCAATAGAAACCACTTGCATCAAGCTACACTTGGAACAATGATGATCTTGATTATAAAGGATGTCTATATTTACAAAAGAAGTTAACATTGAAATAAAAAGTGTTATCTAAGATAGATTCATCCCCTGTAATTGGTCATTCAATATTTCATAAAACATATAAAATAATTAAATGATCATTTTATTCGAAAGGCATGAAGGACATCTCCACATTTGTGGAAGAATTTGACACTTTCCAAAGACATAAAGGTGAGACAGTGCAATCTCCACGTGAACTTCAACCACTTCTAGTTCAAACTATAGTCTAGATTTACATTTTGATGGATTTCATTGTGGGGTTTCCAAAATATGACAATAAGTTTGCAATCATGGTTCTAATTGATCACCTTTGAAAATATGCTCATGTTGCGCTTCAGAACACCCCTTTAATGTCTCTATGGTATCTCAATCCTTCATAACATATTCCAAAATCCATGGTATGCAACATTGGATTTCAAAATTTTAGAATTGTTTTAGCTCCATCGAATTCAACTAAATCTCAAGATTACATATGGCCCACAAAAAAGATAGTCAAAATAAAATTGTGAATAGGTTTTTGAAAATAATGGTGATATCATACAAATTCTCATATTTCGACTCGAATAACTCCCTTAGTGATTATCTTTAAAATAATGGTGATATCATACAAATTCTCATATTTCCACTCAAATCAATCCCTTTGAATCTATATTTAGCCAATATCCCCCTTAGGCTTGGTGATTAGCTTTAAAATAATGGTGATATCATACAAATTCTCATATTTCCACTTGAATCACTCCCTTTGAATCTATATTTAGCTAATATCCCCCTTAGTATAACCCTACTTAAATCCCCCTTAGTACAATATCCCAATATCTTAGCCAATATACAGCCCTACTTGAATCTATCTTAGCCAATATCCCCCTTAGTACACCCTACTTAAAAAGGTACAAGAGGTAGTCAAAACACTCATAGATGGAGCCGATGTTCTATTCACTCTCAAGGATAATCTAGTAACCACTAAAAAATGATTAAACAATGAGGTGGTTAGAATCATGTACGAGAGGTAGTCAAAACACTCATAGATGGAGCTGCTGTTCTCTTCACTTTCAAGGATAATCTAGTAACCACTAAAAAATTATTAAACAATGAGGCGGTTAGAATCATTTATAAAAACATTTTGATGAAGTGGTTCAGGTGTTTCCTAACCTATAACCATATTAGAAGACCTCACTTAAGACCAACCACCACCAAAATCATGCTCCCTAGTTTTATGGGTGCTATAGCATCGTCAAATATGTGAGCCGCTTGTATTACAAATTGGAGCTACTTATACACTCCAAGGTCCATCTTATCTTTCATGTATCCTCATTGGAGAAAGTGGTTTTCCCTCATTGTTGTATTCAAATTATCCTTCTAGGATTAGATGAAGAAGGTTCCATTTGGTTGCACACATACACCATCCTCAACAAGCACGAAAATCATATCTACCATGACATGATCCAAAAGGTCTTGATATAGTAGAAATATAACCAACCTAAGTAAGGTACATGAAAACAAACGAAAAATACTTTAGCAATTTCCACATACGCAACCTTGAGGATAATGTGATTTTTTAAGGTAGAGGCATGTTACGGTCTTGTCATAAACCCCTTAAACATATAGGTTGTAATGTATTGACACAATCTTTATTAAATAAAGGCCATAATGTAGATATAGTGTAAAATAAATATTTGTGAGAATACATACTAGAAGGTTCTTCCTACTAGGAATTTTATTCACCAAGAAGTCTTACTATAATTTTGTGCTTAGTAGAATGTTACTTCAGTAGAAACTATATAAAGGATTAGAAGCAATGGAATAATATGTATTGTGAAGTATATAGTAATTAGATCTCTTTTCATTTGGAGGTTACCCCCTCGAATAGGAAAGTGAACATTTATCTCACTAATAAAGGTATTTCTAATGTGATATTTGGATATCTAGAATGGTCTATTGTTGTGTTGGTTCTATAATTTTGTTCTAATATATTTCTCTACTCTATTATTTTTTTCTCTGAATTTCTCGTTTTATTATTAACGTACATAACAAATTCATATGATTTCTTAGACATAATCCAACACCACCAAAGTCGGTTGAGGTTCCATTTGTCAAATCCTCTTGAAACTATAATAACCTTATTAAATATTTTAGAAAAATTCTCATTTTTATCACTTTTTTATTTTATTTTTAATATTACAACATTTATCTCCCTTCAACCATCTCAATATTGTCATCTCTGCTATTTAAATCTACAAATTTTATCTATGTAAAAGGAAAATCTTTGACATTTACTTAGTTTAGCACATTTTTGAAATGTTATGAAATGGAGGTGGCAAGCTAGAGTAGGTGTCTTATGGATAAAATTGTTTTAAACCATTTGAATATATTTCCAAAATTTTAGGTGATGGAGGTGAAAACAAAGAAGGAATTTAGTTATGAATTGCATCAACACTTGAAAATATAATTCGAAGTGAATGATAGCTCTCAAGGACATCCCATTATGCAACAAAAACAACTTCAATGGCGTCTATTCAACCATTAAAATAAAAGAAGAACCAACCATGAGTTGTGAGTCCTTTGATAAAAAAAATATTATAAAATTTGGACACACTATTGAAATCCAAAAATTAAGAAGGGTTAACAAGAGTTATGGGTGTCATGAAAGAGAACGAAGATTAAAAATGGAGTATTGAGAGAAATGGATGGAGTATATTTCCATCTTATCATTTACCAAGTTGTAGTTAGCCATAACTCCTTTGTTTTCCCCTACACTATCCTACATTTGGGTTGAGGATGAATACTTGTCATTAAGAGAATTGTGCAATTGTATTTGTACATAGATGGTTATGATTCCAATGGGAAGAACGTGCTTGTGTAGGTGTTGATGTCATATAGAAAATAAACTAAGCATGTGCTCACCACATGTGGATAGCCCTTTTTGTGACCTTTCCAAATGATGACCTATTTTAGTACCACATTATGTCCCCGGCTTCTCTCTTTTCTACTGATGAGGAACTGGAGGATAAATAGGAGGGAGATAAATTTAACAATAAATGCTACTCACTTATCAACTTAAAAGTTTGATGAAGAAATGCACCCAAATCTATACATCCCTCCATTTCCTATTTAGAAAACAAAATACAAGTATGATATATATACATTCAATGAGTAAGACACACTGGGATGTACATGAGGAACCTTTTACATGCACATGCACATCAAGGAAATGGTGGTAATAACAATTGAATGTAGAGAAAATCTATGGACAATGATCAACATGGTTAACTAAAAAATGATTTTTTCGTAAAATATTCTTATCAACATAACAAGATGCTAGAAAAAAAAATCGAGGTTAACTAGAATGCTAAGAGAAAGTAATAATATGTATAATATCATTTAGCTTTGGTACAAGGTGTGCATAAACCCTATGTTGATGAGCTCATGTAAACATCCTTGGAAAAATATGCAATGCATTTACACTCATTGTGGGAAATAAAATAACATAGATCCATATTAATTCTATATATACCAAGCACTTAAAGGTTTACACCGAAGGGATTTGATCACTTTCATCTCTTGATATATTCGGAGCTAAGATGGATCTACATTCATTTAGTTTATTATAGTGATCCCTCAATTTTAGTGATTTTAGTTTTTCATTTTTAGTTAGACCATTTTTTTATTTAATTTATTTTTTAGTATCATTATTATTGCTGCTTATTTTTAACCTTGTAACACATCAAATTGAGCAAGTATAGAAAAATTTTGCAATCATTTTAATATTGGGGTGTAAAATATAATATAAATGTATTTTGTAATTATGTTTATGTTTGTCAATTTAATCTATATATTTGAATTATAATTATAAATGCATATTGTATATTTATTTATATTATAAATGCATATTGTACATAGCGAGGGCATATCTCACATATACCGACTTCGACTATAAAAGGTTCCTCTAAAAAACCCAACTAGAAATTTGAAAGGGTGTGAGAAATATATCTGATGCAACAAACAAGAGCCTCTCCCCAGTAATTGAAATAGAAACAAAAAAACCATATGGTCAAGAAAAAAGGATAACAACTTGAGTGGGAGTGGGAGTAGTCACTAGAGGATACACACCAATGCATGTAAAGTTGATAGAAAAATTGATAAGAATCGCCATTATCTCAATGGGTATCACACTGAATGATTCCATGAGAGTGAGATTAATAAAAAGGAATGGGATAGGTTCAATAATGTGAAATTGAGAAACATATTCTCAAGGAATGGGATGTGTAGGAGAAGGCACAATGATACAAATACATAAGAATTATTTATTGGTGTAACCAATGTGTTACATCGAATGACATGTCTTTCAAGTGACCTGTAAAATGACATTTTGTAGGGACCATTGCTACCTTTGATTGTTACTCTAATAACTCATGCTTTGGAGAGGTCATGGTAGTGAAGAAGTAGGGATAAAAATACTTATTAGTAATTGTTTGGGAAACAAAGGACATTGGGGAGAAACACTCAAAAGAGGAACACGTGGAAATATGACTGAAGAGGGATTCCCTAAGAGTACCAACTTTATAAGATGAATACTAGTATCCTTCCACAAATTCGAGGGAAGGGGTAGGGATAGGTGGAAATGGGAACAAGATTTCATCATTATTACCAATGCATATAGGAGGACATGAAAGTTAGTGAGGCACCAATGTACAAGGCTAGTGATTATGCCATATGTGAAATATTGAGTGTTGATCTCCTAATCAAACCTATGGTAAGGGTTCCACAAATGTGAGACTCAATCATGTAAAGTAGGGAAAAGAATGTTGTTTCCTAAGATGTTGGAAGGGAGACGTAAGAGTGATTTAGGAGACTCATAAGAATGTATTTTATGTGAGTAATGAAAAGTCGAGTGGATTCCAGAAAATATGAGATGAAGATAGTAGATCGAGGAGAATGTGATCTCCAATGCTAGGAAAAGATGTTGAAAGAGTGTGACAAGGGAGATTTAGGATACTAGTGAGAATTTCTTGTATGTGAGTAACAACCATTAGAGTGGATTCCATAAGGTAAAGATGTTGCATGAAGAGACTTGATGATAATTTGTGCTTCAATACCGAGAAAAAAAAAGATATAGTAGCACAAAAAATATATAAATGTTATAAAATATCAAGTAATTGATTCATAAACTTACTAAGAACAATGCTATTGAAGAGAAACCTATTACAAAAAAAGGAGCATTTGTTTTTGTTGTTGGAGAATGGATTAACTATTATTGAAGGGAGAGCTAGGTGGTAGAGGGGATCTTCAAGAAACCATCATGTTGCATAAATAGTGGTTTTGGTGAGTGTTGAGCCAATAAACAGGTTTGGATTGAAGAAAGAGAGAACATATCCATATATTGGCTTACTGTAAATTGAGAATGAGTTAGGAACAATAGGGATATTTTCCTTAATAGTGGCTATGGAAGTATAAGAATAAAGTACTAGATACCTTGGGTTAAGTGAGTAATATACTCTCAAGATAGACCCTGATACACATTGGTATGTAATTAGAGAAGTGAAAATGTTAAAAAAAAGTTGCTTTCTGCTATAACATTCTTGATATAAAAATAACTAAACAATGGAAAAAAAAATAAAAAAATGTATTTATATTTTTGAAACATTGCCATCCACCCATTAGTAGGGTATTTATCCGAAGCTTTAGAAACATTATCCTAGAGTCACCACTAATAACATTAAATAGAATAAGGGTTGAATTGGCCTTTAAACTCTCAAATAATAAATAAATAGCTTAACAAGAACCACATGTGGCATAGTCCATGAAAATAGGGAGAGAGCATCATGCCAAAAAAAAGAATAAATAATTAAGTGATGGAAAAAGAACTAGCAGTGAGAATAAAATAGTCAGTTTTTTCTATGTCTAGGCATATCTGAAATCACAAGTATCCATTAAATACACACAAGAAATAGAAGCATTGATCATTTTTTTGAAAATAGAAGGTGCGAATTTCTTATGAAGATTTCAATATGGATTTGTAATTGAACTAAACAGGATGTTGCTACTATAAATGAGATGAACATAGAAACAAAAATGCTATGTGTTCTAATTTTAGTGCATTCTAGAGTTTAATATCTATTTGCTGAAATTTTTATTCAAACACTATATTAAGTAACAACCGCAGGTAATCGTTATTTCATAAGTAAAACAATAGTAAATTCATCTAACAACATTGACCTTAGCTACAAACTGACTCATAAGTTTATAAATTTATAATATTGCAAATAGCAACACAATTCTAAAATCGATATTAGAGATCCAAACATAGTGTTTGATTCTATGCATTGTGTCATTATGTATAGTGCACTTGCATATAGTATTCAACAACTTAGGTTTACATTTTCACAAGCTAGTAAAATATTTATTTCTAATTCACTTTCTAAGTGTTGGAGTCATTATCCAACTTACACACTTTATTTGGTGTTGGCACAAACCTCACCAACAAAACCCGGTCGACAAGGGTTCCCGTTTTGTCGACACTGATCTTGTCACGATCTCCCTGAGCATCGGCCCAGCTAGGTTTTACCCCGCGCAGCAATACCCATAAAGTAGATGAAATCTCACCCGAGATGTTCAAGGAAGGGTTGACGAAACCAAGTTTCTGTAGTATAGAGGAGAATGGCCTAGATGATTCATCAGGTTAATGACCATAATAGATAATTGCACGTCATACATTCATAACTGTAATAGATCTACTAGTGCAAAACATATCAGAAAATATGACAGTATTCATAAACAATAAAACATCGCTTCATAGGTCCACATTTCATATTCACTTAGCATTCATTATCAGATTTTCAAAACATAAAGATGGAAAAAGACAAAAGAAGATAACATTGATTCAGATCAACATCCATCTTGTCATATTCATTATGCGCAACCAAAGCTAAAAAACAGATAACAATTCATCTCTAGAAAACCCACAATTTGTTCTCTCTGATTCTCTCTCTCTCGATATATCCATGCATACATTAATTGATATATATAGGCTTGCACCTTTACATTCATGGTCCAATTCTAACTAAATTTTAACTAATTTAACTCACTAATGACCAATATCCATAAAAATGGTCAACAAGTACAAAAAGTGACACAAATTAATCAAAAGTAGTCTATCTTCCACCTATCACCCTATCTTCATCTTGCGCGGTGTCTTCTGGGCTTGCGAAGCATTCGCGATGATATGCAACTTACCCTAACCCCTTTCCAATAGACCCCTAACACATTCTTGTGGATTGTACTCAAGTGACATCGAATGGACTTGGTGTACTCAACAAGCTTGGATTGCTGAAACTGCTCCCAGATAGGGATGTGCCGTTTGTTGGGAATCTGTTGAACTATGTAATTTGCTACAACTACCTCCTCTGTGGTCACTCTCTGCTGAACTTAGCACACCGCTGCAATCATGGATCTTGCATAATCGTTTTGCGCCTCCAACCATAATTACTGGTTGTTTGGAATTCTTCGAGCTCACTGTCATTGTCTAGTTGGATCCCTACTTGCATGGAAACTGTCAGGCCACCTTGGAATCCATTATAGCTTCCCCATCCTTATCATTCTTTTCATTCAGGCTCAACTCAGGCTTCCTAAAGTCGACCCTATTCCCTATTCCTGCAGACATAGTCAAGTGGGGAAAGAACTATGGCCCCTTTCAGATTCCTTGTGAGTTTCTTGGTCTACGCCTCAGACCGACTGGGATCAATATAGCCAAGGATGACCTTGCTAGGAACTTCCATCTTGGACAAGCTAGCCTGCATACTTGAAAATTCTTCTTCGATTTCCACTGGTGAATGATTCTCACTCAAAATCTCCCCCGTATCCAGGGTGCATTGCATATTAGCTCCAGTTCCCATTACCTTACGCAGTAGAGCTTCCTACCTCTACAACTTTGGACAGTGTAACTTTGCCCCGTGGTGTCCTCTCAGTGACTGGCCATCTGCTTATAACATCGGCCTCACTTAGGATATCATCATTGTCATATTGGGTTCATCATTAGGATTAAATCTTACATTAATGAACTGATTACACCATTGATTCTGCCAACACTCCACTTGGATCTGCTATCATTAGATGTTACATCAAAAAGTTCCATCATTCATCTGTCTTAACGGTATTCATTGAGTAATGATGTGATGTCTGGTCACCGTCTTCCGGTTGGCGGTATCCATCATCTAAGTGGTGCTACTGATTATTCCTCTCATTCATCAGCTCCTTTTCATGCAGTCACTTCCTCTAGAGCAACCATTTCCCTTGTGCACAACCACTTTCTCATGCACAAATTATCTCTTCCACGCAACTACTATTCTCTCAGTGCATCCCCTCTCTCTTGGCGCAATCGCATCCTCTCTCTATCTATCCTTCCCCTTCTTTGTGAAACAGCTCAAGAAGTTCGCGGTGCTGTCTAGTTAATTAGATTAACTACTCTTTATCTAGTGATGATTTTGACTATGTTGCAACCCTAGAGCTGTTGCGGAAAATTATTCTAACTGTGCTAATGACTCATATTCTTGCGTGACCCCTTCCTTCTGGCGCTCCTTTTCTCTTTCTATCTATACTACCTATATTTTCTCCCTTCCTCTTTTTTGTTTTTTTGTGTGTAGTGCCTCAGGCATTGCACTATTCTTCTCCCATCTGATAGGGCTTCAAGCGGCTACCATTCACTAGCTTGGAAATCACCGCTCCATCTAACTACTGCAATTGGACTGCACCCCCAAAGGTAATAGAATTAACAAGATAAGGAACTAACCAGTGCATCTGTAACTTACTTGGATGCTTTAAGAACTTGTTTTCGTATAACAACACCAAATCTCCTTGTTGAAACTGCATATTTTTTATATGGAGATCATGCCACGCCTTTTATCGATCCTTCTTAATGCACCGATGGAACCCTGCGATGAAACAATCTTCTTCAAGCTGTAGCAACTGTGCTGCGCGCTCTTCTAGCATGGCTTCGTCATCCATGCCTGTTGCTGCTGCAATACACAAACTAGGAATGATGTACTCCATAGGCATGACTCCCTCTTTTCCATATACCAATTTAAATCTTTTTTTCCCCGTTAATATTTTACAAGTGGTGCGATATTCCCACAACACCGTTGGAATCTTCAAATCCTAGTCATCTCGGTTAGCGTTACATACCTTTGTAAGTGCATGCTCCAATATCTTGTTGAATTCTTCTACAGTCCCATTTTCCTATGGGTGATAGGGTGTACATTTCTTATGTTGTATCTGTAGCTCCTCCGTCAGTGCTCTTACTGTGCGATTGATAAAATGAATTCCTTGGTCACTCACTAATATCCTTGGGAATCCAAACTGCATCACAACATTATCAAATAGAAATCCTATTGATGTTGCAACAGTACAATCTATGACTGGTATAGCCTCAACCCATCTTGTCAATTAGTGTGTTGCTGTGATTATGTATCATGCAACAGTTCTTTTCCCTGGTAGGTTGATTGGACGCACAAAATGCACATCCCATTTATCAAAAGGTTGCAAAGTTACCTATGGAACTAGCAACATCTCATCTTGCCGTGATGGATTCCCAATGCGTTGACAGACATTGCAAGTCTGCGCATAGTATTTTGCATCATTATGTAACGTAGGCCACCAGAGACCAGTGTGAAGAACCTTCCTTACCATTACGCACCCTCCATAGTGTCCCCCAACAACTCCCGCATGTGCTTCCGCTAATATCTACCCTTGTTCATGTGGTAATACACATCGCTACAAGATTTCATCCAGTCCAAGCTTGTATAACGGCCCAGTAATCAACTGAAAGTTTGAGGCCTTGACTACTAGCTGCTTCTTTTGACTTGTTGAAAGATCTGTAGGTGCAACTCTCATTTCCAGAAACTGAATAATTTGGTCATAGTAATCATCTGTGACATCAACTCTAAATAGATGTGCATCCGGTAGTCACTCCTTAATGTTTGTTGGCTCTTCACCTATCTCAATCCTGGATAAATGATTGGGGCTATTATTCAAGCGACCCGACTTCACAATTATTTCAAAGTCAAAATCCTAAAATAGAAGTAGCTAGAGACATATCTTCCCCGCCAAAACAGGATTATTGACCAGATATTTCAACGCAAAATGGCCAGTGAACATCTTAAAGTGACCACCTAGAAGGTAATGTTTGAAATTTTGTAGTGCATAGACCATTGTCAAGCCTTCTCTCTTTGTGGTTGTATAGCTCTTCTTAGCAAATGACAACTGTTAGTTTTTCAGCATTAATCTAGCATTATTAGGATCCTTAACTGAGAGAAGAACAAGCATAGCAATCAAACACAAGAGACAATGAACACAGTGTTTTTCCTTGGGGAAACCATAAAGGAGAAAACCTTGCAACTTCCTCAGAGATAGAATCAGCACCAAAGTAGAAAATCCCAAAACAGTAAGTGATATCCTTACAACAGTAATCTTCTTCTTGTCTAGCCCTAGTGTCTTCTCCTTCCTCAACTATGCGCTACACTTGAGTGTGGATGAGTTGTTGTGATAAATAGAGACTCATGTTCTCTATTTATACTAATCCCAGCATGACTAAAACCCTACTAGGGCTGACCTCTACTAGGAGAGTCTAATAACCCTAGTGCCCCGGAACTGTGGGGACTTTAACCCTTAGACAATCAGAGGGTTACCCACTATGACTTGACATGACTTGTTTACATAATAGATCCTCTCGATCGGAACATCGGGGCATGACAACATGACTCAATTACATAATAAATACATCCCAGAATAAACATAGGGTTACAAGACATAAGATACATAGATGAATACATTCCGAAGTTACAAAAACATCAACACTCCCTCTTAACTAGGAAGGTATTCTTTCGACACAATTTTCAGCACTGGTCTTCTTCTCTGCATCAACTGGATCATCTCGTCATCTTCAAGTCTTCTTCGTCTTTGAGTCTTCTTCTTCTTTAAGTCTTCAAGTCATCTTCTTTTTCTTCAAGTATTCTTCGTATTCGAGTCTTCAATTCATCTTCTTTATCTTCATCATGGGATCTGCATCATCATGACTACTAGCTCATCTCTGCTGGATCATCACTCGATCTGTATCATCGAGTCTGGATCATCATCACAACTAGATCGTCACTTGATATGGATCTTCATCAAGTCTGGATCATCTCATTTGGATCACTTGATCTAGATCATCATCAAGTCTGGATCATCATCTACTATCTCATAATGGTGCTATCTCGATTCTTATCGTCACAGGAAGTTCTACAGAGTCAATCCTGTAGGCCTACCTTTCATGTAGGTCTTCATCAGTGCTTCTATATGACACTTAATTCAGAATGGCCCTCCCAACTCTTACATCTAACCACATCTTGTCAGAAAGGCATGCCCAACACTCACATCTGACCTCATCTTGTTAGAAAGGCCCAACACTCACATTCGACCTCATCTTGTCAGAAAGGCTCAGCACTTATATTCAATCATGTGCAAGCACATCACATCGAAAAGGATCTGAAATTACATCCAACCCCATCTTGTCAGAAAGGCACAGCACTCACATCTAACCTTGTGTAAACACATCGCGCTAGAATGGCTCGGCACTTATATCCAACCTCATCTTGTTGTAAAGGCTCTGCACTTACATTCTGACCATGCACAAAGAATTGCATCAAAAAGGGCATGCACTCACATTTGATCATGAAGGAACTAATCATATCATCGCATCAGAATGGCCCCTAGTCCCAGACTGAGCTACCTGGTAATTGACCAGGTGCCTCCATTCCCAGAATGGCGGTTTCCCTTACATCTGTCCTACTCAACAGAATGGCCAACACTCACATCTAACATGGTAGGAACCTAATCCTTTAGCCATGAAAAAATGGTTCAAACCTTATATCTGATCAAGTGGGAACACATCCCTCTATCACATCAGAATGGCTTCTTAGTCCTAGATTGAATTTTTCTGGTAACTGACCAGGTGCCTCCATTCCCAGAATGGTAGTTTCCCTTACATCTGTCCTACTCGACAGAATGGCCAGCACTCATATCTTTCATGGAAGGAACCTAATCCTCTCACCATGACAGAATGGCTCAGCCCTTACATCTGACCATGGAAGGAACCAATCCTCTCACCATGTTAGAATGGCTATGGGTCTCATCACTTTCTCTTGGAGGAAACCTCGATCTAGAGAACACCAAGCTTCTCCTTGAAGTACTCGAACTTCAGCCTAGCCAATGGCTACATCAATACATCAGCTATCTGTTCCTCAGTCGCAACATACTGGAGCTTCACTGCTCCCTTCTGCACCATATCCCTGATATAGTGATACTTGATCTTTATATGCTTAGACTTGTCATGGAACACTGGATTCTCTGACAAATTTACGCAACTCTGGTTGTCACAATGTATACAAGTAGCATCCAACTGGAGATTAAATATATCAGATAGTAGCTTCCACAGCCATACTACCTCACAATTAGCTGAACAAGCTGTGACATACTCTACTTCAGCTGTACTTAGTGCCACATAGGATTGCTTCCTGCTAAACCAAGAGATCACACCTGATCCCATACTGAAGCAGCATCCTGAAGTGCTCTTCCTATCAATGGAACTACCTACCCAATATGAATCAACATAACCCTCCAGTTTAATCTTCTAATTCGCATCGTACTTGAGCCCATAATCAACTGTACCCCTCAGGTACCTCAGAATATGCTTTGCAGCAATCAAGTGAACATTTCTCGGATCTGTCAAGAACTGGCTCAAGGTGTTCACAGAAAAGAAAATGTTTGGTCTTGTGTTCGACAGGTACATCAAGGACCCAATCATCTGACGATACATCGTAGCATCAACTGACTCTGATGAAGCATCACTCAATAGCTTCAATTTCGACGCCATAGGTGTGGCCATAGTCTTGCAGTTCATCATCCCAAATATCTTTAGGATCTCTACTGCATACTTCCCTTGTCCAAGGAAGATTCCATCTGAGCTCTGCCACACCTCCATACCTAGAAAATAATGCATCAGACCCAAGTCCTTCATCTTGAACTCAACAGCAAGATTTCTCTTCGTATCAGCAATCAACCCATCCATACCTGTCACAAATAGATCATCTACATATAGTAGAAGCATCACTGGGTTGCCATCCTCAACCTTGTAGTAAAGGTTGGAATCTGCTTTACTCTAGATAGAAATCTGTCAATTTTTCCGTACCAGGTCCTGGGTGCCTGTTTCAAACCGTACAGGGCTTTCTTCAATCTGGACACATGAGACTCCCTGTCATGTGTCTCAAAACTGAGTGGCTGCTCCACATACACTTCCTCTTCCACTAGACCATTTAAGAAAGAAGTCTTGACATCCATCTGGTGTATCTTCCATTTCATCACTGCAGCTAGAGCAAGTACTGATCTAATGGAAGTGTATCTGGCTACAGGCGCAAAGGTTTCTTCATAATCTATTTCTTCTTTCTAAGAGAAACCCCGAGCCACAAATCTTACCTTATACTTTTCAATGCTACCGTCTGCAGCATACTTGATCTTGTAGATCCATTTGGAAGTTACAACTGACTTCTCTTTTGGTCTTGGGACAACATCCCAAACATCATTCTTCATGATCGACTGATACTCTTCAATCATAGCATCCTTCCATTCTTTCTCTTCTACCGCTTCTTCATAACTGGAAGGTTCTTTATCAATGAAATCACATAGTAAAGCTACATACCCGGAACATGATCTGGTTCTCTTTCTTTCTTTGTGATTCTCTTCTGGAGCCCCATATATTTCCGCACCTTGGATAAGTTCTCGTACCCAAGCAGGTTTCCTCTTGTGAGGATTCTTCTCCAGAGGTGGATCTACAGGTCTTTGTGGTTCTTCGAATTCTTGATATTCTTCTTGAATTTCTTCGTTCATGGTTGTGTCATGAATTCTGGGTGCTTTTGCTTCTTCAGGTTCTTCAGTAGGTCTCTTTCTAGATTTGTTGTAAGCTGTGTCTTCATCAAATGTCACATCCCTGCTGATGTCAATCTTCTTGTATCCTGGGAAATAGATTCTGTAAGCCTTCGAGCTTTCAGAGTATCCCACAAATATACCCTTCTTTCCTGAAGGATAAAATTTTGTTCTCTTCTCTTTTGGAATGTGTATGTATACAGGACAGCTGAATATTCTGAGATGGTTGACTTCTGGTTTCTTGCCGGAGAAGACTTCTTCAGGAGTCTTGTTCTTGAGTACTCTATGTGGAGTACGGTTCTGTACATACACCGCTGTTCTAGCAGCTTCTGCCCAAATATGCATAGGAAGATCTTGATCATGAAGCATTACTTTAGCAGCTTCCATGATAGTTCTATTCTTCCATTCTGCAATCCCATTTTGTTGTGGATTATAAGGAGTGGACAACTCCCTCTTAATCCCTGATTCTTTTCATAGCTCTTTGAATTCATTTGAAGTGAATTCTTCTCCATTATCTGATCGAAAGGTCTTGATCTTCTTTTTAGTGTGATTCTCGGTCAAGGCTTTGAATTCCTTGAATTTGCTGAATACTTTGTCTTTATTCTTCATGAAGTAAACCCAAGTCTTCCTAGAAAAATCATCAATAAAAGAAACATAATATGCATACCTGCTTAGTGTGTTTGATAACATAGGACCGCATACATCAGAGTGGATGATTTCCAAGATTCCTTTTGCTTTTCTTTCACTACTTGGAAATGTCTTCTTTGTGTTCTTTCCTTTCGCACATCCTTTGCAGACCCTGTCATGTTTTTCTTGTATTTATGGAAGACCTTCAACAACTTTGCTTGCAAGAGGTAGTGCTATGTAATGCACATGTACAAGCCTTCTATGCCAAAGTTCACTTGGCTCTACTGTGTCATGGACCAGGGCTTGTTCTGGATGGCCCTTCAATTTGTACAAACCTCCTTCTTGTTCACCAATCACTACCGCATCATCAATAGTCTTTCCTCTTGGCCACATGATGACTTGACCATCTATGAATGCAACCCTCATTCCTTTTGCATCCAATGCTGATATGGAGAGAAGGTTCTTCTTGAGTCCTGGCACAAACAATACTTCCTTCATTGTTAGAGACTTACCAGAGTCTAGTTTATAGGAAGATTCCCCACTACCTTTTATTGGATATTGGTAGTCATCTCCTAGCTTCACCTTGTGAGGTGATTCATGTTCTGAGAGCTTCACAAAGGATTCCTTGAATCCAATCATATGTTTGGAGGCCCCACTATCAATAAGCCAATCATCACTTCCATGAGTAATGTTTCCTGTGAGAGCGGAGATCAAAATATATTCATCCTCGCTTGAAGAATCTTCACTTTCATATCTGGATCTCTTCTTGGATGGTTCATCATCCTTTGCAGTATGAGCATGATGTATTCTTTTGATTCCCTTCTTCTTCTGAGTACTATTTTTGTTCTTAGGACAATCTCTAGCAAAGTGTCCTTTTTCATCACATGTATAGCAAATGAACTTAGACTTATCTATAGGTTTTCTAGAGTTATTCCTGTGATGAGAGTACTTACTTCTATGATGGCTGGATCTTGATTTCTTGGATTGTACTGTGAGAGCTTGATCTTCACTTCCCATCTTCTCTTCTCGAGCTGCTATCTGAGCTTCTTCTTGAGAATATTCTTCCCATAGTCTGCTGAACTTGACTAACTTATTTCTAGCACAGATCCCTTGAATGAAAGAGTCCCATGTCCTAGGGAGACCATTCAAGGTGGTCATCACAATTTCTGCATTCTCCACTTCTTCATCTACTACTTCTAATTGTTCCTTGATATAAGAAACCCTTGTGAAGTAAGACTGGATGGTCTCTGCATTCTGTATCTTCACATTCTTTAGTTGATTTCTCAGAGTCATCTTTCGGTTTATGTTCTTCCCTTCAAACAATTTGGTTAGGGCATCAAACATAGCTTTAGGTGTCTTGAGAGAGGACACCTATGGGATAAGGTGATCCTTGATAGAATCAGCAATGATCCTCTTTGCCATAACTATATTCTTCTTATGTAAGGCTTTTTCCTCATCTCCCTTTAAAACTGGAACCTCCTCATGGATGTAGGAGTCTAACTCATTTTCTTCTAGGACCAGGGAGATCCTATACTTCCAGGCTCGGAAGTTATCAGATCCCTCAAGTTTTTCATCAAGCTTGGTATGATGAGACATATTAACTGAGAACCTCAAATGGAAATACAAAATATTTTAGATCTTACCAGGTTCAAGATGACGATCTGAAACTTGAGCTAAAATCCTGTAGTACTGGATCGGGAGCAAATTAGAGTTTTGCTTTTCCGGAGTTCTGTCTACCCAAATGCCTTGAAATTTGTCCCTAACTTCGATTTTGGGGAGGATATCAATCTAGGCCCGGGCTCTCTCAAAAATTCCTCTTCTGTGAAAAGCCCTAATTTTCGGCAGTAGTGACAGGTCCAAAACTGAAAAACCTCAGAATTGGATTCTACTTCGACAGAAAGATGCGCCCTAAGGAGGAGAGTTATTCCACCTTACTTTTGCTGAAAATATGTGGAGGAAGATCCATAAAATAGGAAGCCCTAGTTCCCGTAGCTGCACAGTGTCTTCTTCTCAGGTTAGCTCTGATACCATGTTAGTTTTTCAGCATTAATCTAGCATTATTATGATCTTTAACTGAGAGAATAACAAGCACAACAATCAAACACAAAAGACAATGAACACAGTGTTTTTCCTCGGGGAAACCATAAAGGAGAAAGCCCCGCAACTTCCTCAGAGATAGAATCAGCACCAAAATAGAAAATCCCAAAATAGTAAGTGATATCCCGACAGCAGTGATATTCTTCTTGTCTAGCCCCAGTGTCTTCTCCTTCCTCAACTATGCACTACACTTGAGTGTGGATGAGTTGTTGTGATAAATAGAGACTCCTGTTCTCTATTTATACTAATCTCGGCATGAATAAAACCCTACTAGGGACAACCTCTACGAGGAGACTCTAATAACCCTAGTGCCCGAAAAATACGGGGACTTTAACCCTTAGACAATCAGAGGGTTACCCACTATGACTTGAGATGACTTGTTTACATAATAGATCCTTCCGATCGGAACATCATGGCATGAAAACATGACTCAATTACATAATAGATACATCCTGGAATAAACATCGGGTTACAAGACATAATATACATATATGAATGCATTCTGAAGTTACAAATACATCCACAACAACTTCCGAATGGCGAAAGCAATCGGGTGATCCAAATCTCCTTCTCCCAGCTGCATGAGCACTACTCCTAGTGCAACAAAAGTTGCATCAACATGAACATGAAACTTCTTGTTCCAGTCAAGGAACACAAGTATCGGTGCTAAAGCCATATTGGACTTCAATGTGTCAAAGCTACTTTGACATTCTGGACTCCATATGAAGACAACATCTTTCTTTAGTAATTTTTCCATAGGGGCAGTAATTGTAGCATATCCCTTATTGAATTTGCGATAGTACCGGGTGTGCCCCAGTGTCGCCTGAAGCATTTTAACATTGGTTGGTGGTGGCAAGATCAAGATGAGTGCTATATTTGTAGGATCAACCAATAATACTTGCTTGCTCACAATATGCCCCAACATCATCCTGAATGGTGCACAAAAAATGCACTTCTTGGAGTTCATCGAGATTTGATGCTTTTGACACCTTTCCAGCATCAGTCACAGATTTGCAAAATGATCCTTGATTAGACCATACATGGTCCAATCATCCATATATACCTGTAGTAACTTCTGAATGAAATACTTAAATCCTGCGACAACAACTTTGGAAAAAATTGCAGGCGCATTCTTCAGCCCAAACCACATCACGGTGTATTGGAAGCAGCCCCACTCAGTGACAAATGTGGTTTTGTGTCGATCCTACTTAGCGATTCTGATATGGTGAAAACCAAAGAATCCATCTATGAAAGAGTAAATTTCTTGACCACCTACTCCTTCAAGTACTTCATCAATGAACGGGGTTGAAAAAGGGTCATGCATACATGCATCATTCAATTTTCTTAAGTCTACACAAATCCAAACTTCACCCATTTTCTTGTCTTGGACCACCATGGGACTGATCCATTATGATTCTTCTACCAGCTCAATGATTCTAGCATCTAGCATTCGATCAAGTTCATCCTTGACTCTTTCTTTGTATCACGTATTCAGGTGATATGGACTCTGTCGTACTGGTTTTGCATTTGGTTTTAACGGAATCTTCATTTCTCCTAGATCACCCAGTATGCCCTTCATTTCTGAGAACTTTGTTGGAAAGAGATATTGAAATTCATGTAGCATGTCTGTGATTTTTTCCATGGTCTCCTCATCTGAATAGTCCCCAACACTTGCAAACTTTGGGTTTTCTTCTATCCCAATGTTAACCTTTCTGATCTTCATTGGCTGACTCATGGGATCAGTTGGTACATCTGGTGCTGCAACATCCCTATTTCCTTCTGTCTCTGGGATATTGATATTCTGTAGCTCTCTAGGTTCACCAGACATGTTATAACATTCCAGTATCTCTAGGTTCTTCATCATCTCTAGTTTCACCAAATATGTTATAACATTCCATTATCGATTGCATGTGGCACTGCACATGTTGATCCACAGGGTATGCAGCTGGTACAACTTTTAGAACCACATCCTGAATAATTTGAAGTGTATTGTTAACATCAGGGTTAGCATCTACAAAATGATAGGTATGTGCAAATAAAACTGTTAGCTCCTCCCAAGTGGTGAGGTCCCTTCACAGCTCCTCTGATACTTACCATGATCTTGGCATTTCATCCAGGGTGTGAATAAATGCATGGACTCATTCATCCTTTGGTCACGATACCCACAATGTTTGGCATTCTATCAAATGGCTGCTAGGGTTATTCCATCCATCATACCACCCAGCATAGTATGCTTTTTCATTGCTGAAGTGAACTATCATCAAGCATCGACATTGGGCCCATCCAGTAATTGTCTTTTTGTGAGTTTCCCACCAGTGTGCTGGAGTAGCCTTCAGTGCTTCTTCCAGTGCCAGCAATCGCTGCGTTTCCGAGACATTTTCTTCAAATTCCATTAAGAATTCAAAAAGTTCCAGCAGCCCTTCATAAACCAGTAGTTCTACAATCTCAGTTGCAAGATGGTGTAGTGACTGTGTGATTAATCTGCACTTCCTAAAGGACACGTCATGCATGCAATGTTGAGAATTTTATAGCGCATCCTCAGAATCCGAATACGCAGAACTAGCACTGCGCTAACCAAGTTCTCCGTCAGTCATGGGGTGAATATAATATTCATAGATATTGTAGGCATGATCCCACCCCTTGACAACTTCATCTTTTACTAGTTCAATGTATCGTCTGCCTTCACCAAGATCCATAGGTGCGATGACCCTAATATCTTGTTTCTCAAAAGTCATCATTTGGTTTTTGAAGTTAATGACTTCCATGCTGTCGTTGGCCCATCCAACCCCAAAAAATGTAGGGTAGGAGCCATCTCCATTAACAAATTTGATTACATCGAAATCAGCATGAGTCCTCATACCTTCAACATCTACAACCGGGTTAGATACTCGTCCAATTGGTTGTACCTTCGCCTGATTGGCTAATCATAGTTGCACAAGGGACTATCCCAACGTCGGTTGCCCCATATTTTCTGATGTCTACTTTGTTAGGATATTTACATCCGACCCTAGATTGAGAATGATAGATTCGAATTCATAGTCTCTGATATGAATATTCATACGCATCTCCTTGCCTGTCTTTTTTTTAAGTAAAGTGTTATCTCCCAAAATAATTTATTTCGATAGTATGAAGAATTTAATTCACGCAATGAGGGATATGAATATCACTGATAGTTTGAAAGCCTCTATTTTTTATTTGGATGAAAATTTCACAAGTTGTAGCTTTCGGTGGCTTGGACGAGGATCAGAACATTTCATTAGCCACCAAAATTTGGAAGATTAATAACAGGTGGAAAACCCCTTCGGCGATTAGACATATTGATAAATTTTTGACTACCATTGGAACATTTTTAAACATCGATCGGAGGTGTAGTCCTCTATTACACTGACATTTCAGATTTTTAGTTTGCTATGACACTGCCACTACTGAGAATCTAGTGTTTTGAAGTCTCGATCATTTTTTGGCTTGAATTTCCGATTGCAAAGCTAGTGGTTTAAATTTTCGATGGGCTAGAGGAAAGAGCTTTCAATCACCGATGTAGAAACCATCACAATGCTAGTGATTTGAGATTCTGACACTGCGGAAACATTTCGTTCTAAGGTGTCGATGGGATAGTGGCTAGAGCTTTTGATCTTTGATCACGAAGCTAGTGGTTTAAAGCTCCGACATTGCCGCAACATTCTGGTCTAAGGCGTCGATGGGATAGTGGCTAGAGCTTCCGATTTCTGATCGTGAAGCTAGTGGTTTAAAGCTCCGACACTATGGCATCATTTCAGTCTAAGGCACCGATGGGATAGTGGCTAGAGCTTCTGAGTTCTGATCGCTGAGGCTGAGAAGATTAGTCGTTTGAATCTTCGACACCACAGTAGCATTAAGCCTTGAGGATCTGATGCATTAGTTATTACGGCTTTCGATCACCAACAAGCTAGTGATGGAAAGCATCGATACATTTAGATATAAAGCGTCAATGGGTTAGAGGACAGAAATTCTGATCACAAATGCATAAACTGTCACGACGTTAGTCATTTGAGGCACTGACACTACGCTAGCATTGACTCTTGGGGTGCTGATGGGTTAGAGGTTAGAGCTTCCGATCGGCGACAGGGTATAAAATTTTGGCGGATTAAACAAGAAATATCATGTCAGTTAACCATCGAAACACTGGCTTTTGGCCACAAAATTACACTGAACCGGCTGTGGTGATTATCAGCGACTACTGCAGTTATTTAGTATTCAGTCAGTGAACTAGATCTTCATCATAAGTTAGAAAAATAGTTAGGTAGGGTTTGAAACCCTAATTTGAAAAAACTATCACTTTTGAGTATTTTTGTGAAAACAGATCGAGGTTTGAGGATCTCTAATTTTTGTAGAAGGCTATAAAGCCTAAAATTGATTTTATAATAAAGGTTCAACTTCGGGGATTTATGAGCCGATAATGCTTTCAAGCTTCTCATTTTACTTATTCATGATATAAGCTCTTTTGTTGTGATCTATTCAACCATCATCTCTTTCTTTACTGTATTTATGCCTGAATGTGTATTTAGGTCATTTTCAGATTGATTAAAAAGATGATAGCTGTCATCCTATTGGTTTATTAGTGCTATTTGATTTATAAATACCATCCTCACTGGGATTTAGCCATTTATATGCATGTGTTATGTATGTAAGTTTTCTAGCCTGGCGAGTTCTCCATCCCTGCACCTTATTGTCGAACGTCTAAGCAATTGCAACTAAAATCCTTGTAAACGAGTGAGTTTTATGCATGCCTTGAGAGTGGAAAGTTTATATAGGTCAACTGACTTGATCCATATCAGAAAACCCTAAAAACATTGTAAGTTACCAGGCATCCTCGAGCTACAACCTAGAGGAGTTTTCTGGAGTGATAACAAACTGGCGCCGTTGCCAGGGAGAGGAGACTGAAGCTCAGCTTCCCTAGGAGACGACATAGATCCGTGCTTTGATGATAGACAGAGCTTGGACACTATTATGGTTGTAATCATGTATCTAGAGACTCCATTGATATAAGGTGGCTTTAAGAAGACCAAGTACTAGAGCAAACCCAAAGGGACCACCAGCAACACCTGTTTCAGATCCAAAAGAAATTTTGAGGAAAGCTAGGGCTTTACTAAGATAGACCAGAAGTGCTGCACAAAAATCAACATCAGGTATTTCAAGAAATATTTGTGCTATTATTTCTTCTGCTGAAACTCTTAATTCCTAGGAATTTTTAGATACATCAGAAAAATCTAGGGGTTGGGCATATTCAAGCACTTCTTCTTGTGAAGATCCAATCCTTAGTGACTCCACTGGGATAAGTATACCACCACCTTCTTAGCAAGTATCTTCATCAGTGTTTCCTTCCACAACCCTGTCCATACCCATTTCCAATATGGCTGCCCCTCAATTGACCAAGATGGAAAGGATCCTGGTAGTTAGGTATGCACCCCTGATTTTGCCAAATCCCCTTGCAGCCATGCCTACTGGGGATTATCTCAAGTATATGCCTAAGTTTACAGGGGAAGGGGATTTCACTGTTGAAGAACATCTAGAGGATTTTTATAGCTATGCTGAAAATATTAACATAGAATAGGAAGATGTATGGACTAGGGTTTTTGTGCAAAGCCTAGATGGCTAGGCTAGGAAGTGGTTTAAGGAACTGCCTGTCAGATCTGTGGCAGGAATAGAGGCCCTAGATGACATTTTCCTAAAGCATTGGGTAGAAAGGAGGGACCACCTCTACTATATCACAGAATTTATCAACCTGAAAAGAGAAAATGGGGAGTCTGTCTCCAACTTTACCAAGAGATTCAACAATATGTACAGCAAGATCCCTACCGAAATTAAGCCCACTGATACCTCAGCTAGGATAACTTATGAAAATGCCATTGAATCTAACTTCTACTTACTTCTCAAAGAAAGGAGGTCTGCTTCCTTATTACTCATGTAGGATGCTGCCCTAGAGGTAGAGTCAAACATTCTGGCATCTCAGAAGGTAAAAGGGAGGATAGATAGGAAAATAGCAGCCAACATACTATAGTGGGGTTTCAGCATCAGAGAAAAAGATTGAAAAAATGACCAAACTTTTAGATAACCTGACTGCTGAAATGTCTAAGTTGAAGGACCAATGACATCTACCTACTAGGGGTAAAGGACAAAGTGACTTTGCTCCTCGAAACCCAAATTGTGTTCCTTATAGAAGAGGAAACCCCCCAATTCAAATTCTCAGAAGGGAGAGAAATCAAGAGGAAGATCAGAGGATAAGAGCTCCATTTCAAAATGCTGTATTAGAAAAAGAGCCAGAATTCATTGAAGAAGAAGGAGAAGCTGAAGACAATATCCACTGTATGGAGGATGAGGTGGACTATTCTTTTATGACACAGACAAAATATTAGGAAGCTCTAATTTATGAGAAGATCACTGAAGAGGATGTCTATCAGGCTGATGGCCAGGGAGGTTACAAACTGAGGTCTAGGTTGGTTGCTCCCCTCAAGAAGAATGATGTACTTATCAAGAAGCCTGTTGCACCAGCTAGAAAGGTTGCTATTTTACCAAAGAAAGTGGCTGTCCCATCCAAAGCATTGCATAAACCAGCACCTTCAGCTACACTTGATCAAGTCCAACCCAAACCTACAGCTCATGAGGTAAGGTTTCCATATAGGCTACATTATTCCTTCAATCTTGAGTATGAAATTAAAAAATTGAAAATCCCTTTCCCTTTAATTGAGCTAATGAAGAATGATGCATTCAAAACCTGCATTCTGAATTCCCTTCAGCCTAAGGTGCACATTGAAACTGAATTTGTGAACCTGCAAGATGACAAGCCTATTGTAACCTTGGGCCCCACTATTGAAGACCTAAAGGACTCCTTCCCACCTTTCTATATATCCTTGAACATCCATGCTAAAATCCTCCATAATTGTCTACTGGATTCAGGAGCCTCTCATAACCTAATGCCAAAGGATCTGATGGACGAGATTGGCCTCAGCATCATCAAGCCCTACCATGATTTATTCTGCTTTGACTCCAGGAAGGTCAAGTGCTTGGGCCTCATCAAAGACCTTGCTATAAACTTAATGTAGCTACCTTCAAAAAGCGTAATGATGGACATTGTAGTGGCTGGTCTTCCTCCAAAATTCGGTCTCTTGCTGTCTCGGTCATGGAGCAAAATACTAGGCAGCACCATTCAGATGGATCTCACATATGCCACCATTCCCATGTTTGGAGGGGAGACTAAGAGGCTATACAGGGAAAATCAGCTAGCATACATTATAAGCAAGGAGAGCCACTTAGTGAATCACCCAATCTACATAGTGGACACTGATTTTGGGTCTTGCATTTTGCAAATAGATGATAATCAGTAGACATCAATTCAGCTCACTAATCCCACCCGAAAACAGCCTGAATAAGTAACAATGGCAATCTAGACCATGTATTTTGATGGGGCTAGAACTCAAAGCTCAGCAGGCGCGGGTGTAGTATTGATCTCCCCATCTAAGGAAAAAATTCACCTGTCTTATAAGCTTGATTTCAAAACCATGAACAACGTAGCAGAATATGAAGCCTTGCTGCTATGAGTTAAAGCTGACAAGGAGATGGGGATCATCTGTGTGAAGATTTTTGGAGACGCAGACCTCATCATACACCAGGTCAACAATGCTTTTCAGAAAAAAAATATCAGATTGAAGGCCTACAGGGACGAGGTATGGAAACTTAGAGACTCCTTTATGTTTTTTGAACTATCATATATTCCTAGGGCTTTGAATCACCTGGTTGATTCCTTGGCCATCTCTGCAAGTCTGTTTGTTCCTCCTTTACCCCCTAAGCTCAGCTATGATGTCCAGGTCAAGTACAGACCCTCTCTGCCAGACAATGTAAAATTTTGGAGGGTGTTTAAGAATGATGAGGATCTTAGTAAATTCCTTCAGTTAGTAGATGAATTATTTGACATACACATAGACCAGGAAAACCTTAACATGGAGGAATCCAAATAGCTCAAGTTAAAAGATAAAGTGACTGAGCAGAATATTGTCCAATTACCCAGCAACTACATACCCTGAGGTCTAGTACCACGGGAAGAACTGTTTGATCACAATGAAATACCTCTCAAGCCTGCCAAAAAGGAGCTAGACCCTGCTATCCAAGAGCAAAACATAGGCAGCCAAAACCATCCTAAACTGATAAATCTTTCCACGGGGTTGAATGCTGATCATAAGTCTAAATTTTGTAGTTTGATAAAAGAGTTTGCTGATGTTTTTTCCTAGGAGTATAGTGACCTAAAAACTTATGACATCAATATCATCCACCACATAATTCCTTTGGAGAAGGACACCATTCCTTTCAAACAGAAGCTAAGACCCATCAGCCCTCTCCTATTACCAATGATTGAAAAAGAGATCCACAAGATCCTTGAAGCCAAGATCATAGTTCCCCTCAGATATTCCAAGTGGATAGCAAACCTGGTAGTGGTAAGAAAGAAAAATGGAGAAATTAGGTTGTGTGTGGATTTTAGAAACCCGAACAAGTGTTCCAAGAAGGACAACTATCCACTGCCCAAGATGGAACACCTATTGCAGAAAGTCTCAGGGGCTAGAGTTATGTCCTTCCTTGATGGCTTCTCTGGATACAACCAAGTTGCTGTGCACCCTGATGACCAAGAGAAGGCCGCCTTTACCACCCCTTGGTGCACCTTCATGTATGCTAAAATTCCATTTGGGCTAATGAATGCTGGGGCTACTTTTCAGAGAGCCATGGACCTAGATTTTGTAGGGCTAAAAGATAAATTTGTTCTGATATATTTGGATGACTTAACAATTTACTCTCACAACCATCATGACCACTTGCAGCATTTAAGGAAGGTATTTCTAAAGTGCAGAAGGTATGGAATATCACTAAACCCCAAGAAGTCCTAGTTTGCACTCAAGGAAGGAAAGCTCCTAGGCCACATAGTCTCAGCTGAAGGTGTAAAGATCAATCCAGTAAGGGTGGAAGAAATTCAACAGCTGTCAATACCAAGGTCAAAAAGAGATATTCAGTCCTTTTTAGGCAAGATAAACTTTGTCAGGATATTCATTCCTAATTTCTTCGAGCTGGTAAAGCACATAATAGTGATGCTAAAAAGGGATGCAGAAATAAAATGGACTGTCCAAGCAAGAAAATATTTTGAAGACATTAAGAAATCCATCATGGGGGATACAACCCTGATTAGTCCTGACTACACCAAGGGTTTTTACTTTTTCTCTTTTACATCTTATGACACAGTGGCAACTGTTCTATTACAAAAGAATGATGAAGGTCTTGATCATCTAATTTATTTCTTCAACAGAACCCTGAGAGATGCTGAGCTGAAGTATGACCCAATTGAAAAGTAGGCTTATGCTCTCATAAAATATTTGAAGAGTTTCAGAATCTACATTCTCCATGCAAAGGTCATTGCATATGTCCCTTCAGCTGCTGTGAAGGATGTTTTGACTCAGCCTGACATTGATGGGAAGAGAGCTAAGTGGATTGCCAAAATCATTGAGTTTGATGTAGAGGTGAAACCCACCAAGCTAGTAAAGGGATTAGGTCTGGACAAACTCATGGCCAAAGAAAACTATGAACTGATGGGAATAAATTTCACATGGGTCAGATCAGCAAAGGTGCAGACTATGGTAGTAGCTGAAATAGAAGTAAATCAAGATCAAAATAACAGTCCATTAATAGCTGAGAACATTTCTTCATGTGAGTGGTACTCAGGTATCATTCAATTCTTGCAAAAATTATAAGTTTCTCCCGATCTCACTCCTAACCAAGAACGAGCTCTTAAGTTGAAATCTGTTAAGTTTTGCATAATTGACAAATTGCTATACTAGAGGGATCCGTCTGGAATTTTGTTAAGGTGTCTAGATATAGAGGAAGCAGAGTAGGTCATGCATCACTTTCATTCCAGTACATGTGGAGGCCACCACTACTGGAAAACCATAGCCCACAAGATCTTAAGAGCATGATACTATTGGCCAGTCCTCTTTGCTGATGCATGCACTTTTGTAAGGGCCTGTGACCAATGCCAAATATTTATAGGGAAACAGTAGCTCAAATCCTTGCCCCTTAGGCTTGTTACAGTGAATGGGCCATTCTAGCAATGGGGTCTGGATTTCATAGGTGAAATAAATCCATCTTCCAGTGGACAACATAAATGGATCTTAGTAACCACTGACTACTTTACCAAATGGATAGAAGCAGTACCCACCAGAAATGCCACTCATCAAGTCATCATGAGATTTCTATATGAGAATATCTTTAGTAGGTTTGGTTTCCTAGTAAGGTTAGTAACTGATAATGCACCAGATTTTAAGGCTGGTGCATTAGTTAAAATCTGTGAATCAATGGGTATTCAACTGGTGCACTCCACTTCCTATTACCCACAAGGTAATGGCCTGGATGAGTCATCCAACAAAAGCGTAGTCAGAATCATCAGGAAACTGCTAGAGACAAATAAAAAAAGCTTGGATTCAAAGCTTAAGTTTGCTTTATGGGTTGATAGAGTAACATAAAAAAGATCCATAGGGACTTCTCCGTTCAAGCTAGTTTATGGCACTGAGGCCATCTTTCCTATCCAACTCATCCTTCCAGTGGAAAAGTTCTTTCAGGAAGAGGAAGATGAACCAAATGATATGATGAGAAGGATGATGGATCTGGTGGAGTTACAGCAGATCATGGAGCAAGTTGTAGGAAAATCATAGGCTCATCAACAAAGGATAAAGGGCATGTTTGACAAAAGAGCAAAGGCAGACAACTTCCAGGTTGGAGATTGGGTCCTCAAGTCGGATGCTGTCAGACAGGACAGGGGGAAACATGGAAAATTTGACTCTTTATGGATTGGCCCTTTTGTGATAGCCCAGGTACATAAGAATAACACCTTCAAATTGCAGAGTCTTGAAGGTGAAGAGGTATTTGATGGCACAGTAAATGGGCGGTTCTTGAAGCTCTATTTTATTTGAGGCCTCTGAGGCCTTATGATTGTAAATTAGTAGATAGTAGGCTTTTTTGCTTTTAGAATAGACTCCATGGCCAATTGAATAATAAAGGATAGTGTTAAGTTTATTTGTTGATTTTAGGGAACTAAAATTTGGTCTGGGGTTCTTGGGACCTCACTGGGAGGTTCCCATCCCCAAGTAGGAGCCAAATGTTATCTCCCAAAATAATTTATTTTGATAGTATGAAGAATTTAATTCACACAACGAGGGATATGAATATAACTGACAGTTTGAAAGCCTCTGTTTTTTATTTGGATGAAAATTTCACAAGTTGTAGATTTCGGTGGCTTGGGAAAGGATCAGAACATCTCATTAGCCACCGAAAGTTGGAAGATAAATAACAGGTGGAAAACCCCTTCGGTGGTTAGATGTATTGCTAAATTTTTGACTGCCATCGGAACATTTTTAAACAACAATCGGAGGTGTAGTCCTCTATTATGCTGACGTTTCAGAGTTTTAGTTCGCTACGGTGCCACCACTATGGGGAATCTAGTGTTTTGAAGTCCCTATCATTTTTTGGCTTGAAGTTCCGATCGTGAAGCTAGTGGTTTAAAGTTTCGATGGGATAGAGGAAATAGATTCTGATCACTGATGTAGAAACCTTCACGATGCTAGTGATTTGAGACGCCGACACTGTAGCAACATTTCGGTCTAAGGTGCCAATGGGATAGTGGCTAGAGCTTTCAAATTTTTATCGTGAAGCTAGTGGTTTAAAGCTCTGAAAATGCGGTAGCATTTTGGTCTAAGGCACTGATGGGATAGTGGCTAGAGCTTCTGATTTTCGATCGCGAAGCTAGTGGTTTAAAGATCCAACACTGCGACAATGTTCTGGTCTAAGGCACCGATGGGATAGTGGCTAGAGCTTCCGAGTTTCGATCGTTGAGGCTAAGAAGATTAGTCGTTTGAATCTCTGACACCTCGGAAACATTCAGCCTTGAGGATTTGATGCATTAGTTATTACAGCTTCCGATCTTTAATAAGTTAGTGATGGAAAGCGTCGATACATTTAGATATAAAGCGCCGATGGGTTAGAGGACAAAAATTTCGATCGCCAATGCATAAACCATCATGACGTTAGTCATTTGAGGAATCGACACTATGGAAACATTGAGGCTTGGGGTGCTGAGAGGTTAGAGGTCAGAGCTTCCGATTGGTGACCACGACGACAGGGTAGAAAATTCCAGTGGATTAAACAAGAAAGATCATGTCAGTTAACTGTCGAAACACTGGCTTTTGGCGGAAAAATTACACTAAACCGGCAGTGGTGATTATTAGCGAATACTGCAGTTATTTAGTATTCAGTTAGTGAACTAGATCTTCATCATAAGTTAGAAAAATAGCTAGGTAGGGTTTGAAACCCTAATTTGAAAAAACTATCACTTTTGAGTATTTTTGTGAAAACGGATCGAGGTTTGAGGATCTGTAATTTTTGTAGAAGGCTATAAAGCCTAAAATAGATTTTATAATAAAGGTTCAACTTCAGGGATTTATGAGACAATAATGCTTTCAAGCTTCTCATTTTACTTTTTTATGATATAAGCTCTTTTGTTGTGATCTGTTCAGCCATCATCTCTTTCTTAACTGTATTTATGCTTGAATGTGTATTTAGGTCATTTTCAGATTGATTAAAAAGCTGATAGCTGTAATCCTATTGGTTTATTAGTGCTATTTCATTTATAAATACCATCCTCATAAGGATTTAGCCATTTATATGCATGTGTTTTGTATGTAAGTCTACCAGCTTGGTGAGTTCTCCATCCCGGCACCTTATTGTCGAACTTCTGAGCAATTGCAACTAAAATCCTTGTAAACAAGTGAGTTTTATGCATGCCTTGAGAGTGGAAAGGTTATATAGGTCAATTGAATTGAGCCATATTAGAAAACCCTAAAATCATTGTAAGTTACCAGGCATCCTCGAGCTACAACCTAGAGGAGTTTCCTAGAGTGATAACATAAAGAATTCACTGTAGACTCCTTACCTAGGTGACGCAATAAATTTTCAATTTCATCCAAAGCGTATGGGACTCTTGCTAGCAAAAAGAAACTCTCAAGGAAGTGCTGCAAGGTACCATGCTTCCGCGATGCTCCTGCCTTTAGTGTGGAATCAAACCCTGTAGGCATTTCATAGATAGGTGACTTACCCAGATTTATTTTGATTGCATCCTATGCTCCAAAAAATGTTTCCTTCTCAGTTGCGATATCAAATGATGCCTTCTTCTATCCATCTAGTCAAATTTGAGGGTGTGGTCCATCTTCTCCTGTTGTGGGTCCTACGCGGGTGACCATGGAAACATCAACATCCTCTACCTTGGGCTCTGCTAAGATCATTGCAGCTGTGGGCCCTTGATTTTGGTTCATCAATGGATTCTAAGTCATCGATAGATTCTGGTTCAATGGGGGGTTCATAGGTTGGTTCACAGATTGATTCTAGATTAGAACTTGATTTTGCGCTTGGTTCTACAACTGGTTCTGGTTTTGTATCTCATTTTGAGTCTGTACCTGGTTCGGGCTCTACAATTGAGGAACGTTCCTAGCCTGCCATCGTGTGATTAGCTGTGGGTAGTTTTTAATAGTATGGTCAATCGTCGTCCAGTATGTGCATGATTATTGCAAGTGTGGGTAGTCTCTCTGATAGTGACCAAATACCCCACAATTGTAACATTATACTGATCCACGACCTCATCCTCATCCTCGTCCAAAGCCTCCTTCTCTTCCTCGGACTCCTCCCTATTGCTGGTATTGTAGCTGAGCCATCTGTTGTGGTGGGGGATTCAACTGTTGTTGAATATATTGAGAAATTTGAACATATTATGGCTACGGATGCAACATCACCATTTTTTTCTAATGCGGCTACGTTGCAAACTGTGGTTGTGGCACAAATTATGGTTGCGGCGTAAATTGTGGCTGCGGTTGTGACGGTATGAATTGCATCACGATGGTGGTGTATATTGCTGCTGTGGTATTTATTTCACCACCAAAGGCTATACCACCTATGTTTATTGTACTACATGATGATCTTTGCCCTTCATAGGACATGAATCACATTTCCTTTCCTAAAGTAGATCATATGCACGACAATCCATATCTTAATGCCCCACTGATTTACAAAATGGACAATATAAGTTGGTTGGCTTTGATACTATCTTCTGCATATAGCTACACTCATCTTGTCGGTGGCCATAGACTTGAAATATGTGAAACCATGGTATGCTACCACAACTTAAAGGGTTTGATGCTCCTGAAACTAGATAGTTTTAGAAACTGGGGTAGTTATCTTTGGTGTGTCCGTTTGCATGATGTCGAGTGCAGTAAAGATCATTGTGATATTCTTTCTCCTTTTTGATGTCTTGTAACTGAAGTGTTAGATTTTTCAGCTGTGCCTAGATTTGACTCATGCCAACTACACTCTCTCCAACTGGTGAAGCTTCTAACTTCATCGTGATCTCCAGAGCCTCACTCTTTGTCACGATATTTTGTTGCATTAGTGGGTGTCGAATATGAGGTATCAAAGCTGCGATGAACCATTCTTTTTGCTAAACGTCACTCATATCAAAGCTTACCCATGCCATCAACGTCTTGGATATCTAGTTGAAATCCCACACAGTCTCATTCAGGTATTGCTTGATCTATTTCAACTTAGTGATGTACTGTGCCTCTGACTTGGGCTTCTGGAACTCTTTAATTAGTCTGTGTCGAACATCATCCAATGTTTTTGTTGGGGTCCCCATAGGAACCTGTATGAATTTCATGTACCAATATAGTGCATGACCTCTCAGAGTGGTCACCAGTTGGCCCTTCTTGATATCATCATCCGGTCTACCTAACTGTCCATACTGCTTTGTAGAGGAATTTGTACTTCTCAGGATCATCTGTTCCATTCCCATGGAACAAAGAAAACTTAGCATTGTCTCCCACCATCCTTGTCCTTCTTCCTATAGATGTCGATCCATTACTAGAATGTTGTTGACACATCGGGAAAGCCGACGTAGAATTCATGCTTCTCCCTGAGTTTGAATTGGTGCATGGAGGAATGGGCATGTTACTGCTAGGTTTTGATCTTACCGTTGTCCTGGGCATAGCCTGGGTCTGGTCATCCTCTTTGTCACTGCAGGCTCACTTCGTCCCATGTGGTTGTCCTTCATGGTTTTTTGTTTTTCCAGCAGCAGGACCTTCCCCTGTCTTCTACCTCTTCTCTTATTGAAACCTTCCTCCTCCCCTCATATAACCACATTATTCCTTGGCTTCCCTCACAGTATCATTTAAAAATTACACCCATATACCCCTTATCTCGCCATTCATCTCCCCCTTTAGTCGCGGTATCCACTGCCTCCGCACACTAGAGTTCTACTACTCCAGGTGCATCTTCAGTATCCCCTTCTCACAGACAAGCATTTTAATTGACAACTGTAGATATAATAAGAACGTACCTCTGGCTTTGTTGAAAAATTCCCTTTCTTCCTCGCTGTAGGATTTAGTGGTGTCGACGACAAATTCAGTAATATATCCTTCTAGGATACTATCCATCCAGACCTTGACCGCACACGACACTTTGTTGTCAGTTTCTTGCAGTCCTTGGATCAATTTAGGGGTCTAGGATGTTGGTTCTCTACCTTAATAATTTTTCTTCTTGTATGTAAACTACGCCAACCACTTGTACAATATAATAGGAAACTTGCAGAAGAAATACTCGCAAGGACCGACGTGTATGTAATTCGCCAACCACTTGTCTGTTGTCAACCCAAGGTTCTGATTTTTGCTTTGGAAAATTATGGCACCTTTTGGTTAAACCAATCTTGGATTTCTATTCACGTCAGATGCCACATCCACTCTTGATATTCTAATCGCTTTGGATGCTGCATACCCTCCTCTTAGTCGCATAAAGGTCCTGCCAACGAAACCATTTGTTAGCGCAAACCTCACCAAAAAAACCCAGTCGACAGGGGTTCTCGTTCTGTCGACACCCAGCTTGCCGCGATGTCCCTGAGCATTGGCCCAGACAGGTTTTACATCATCCAGCAACACCCATGGAGCAGATGAAGGGTCACACGAGATGTTCAAGGGAGGGCTGACGGAACCAAATTTCTGCAGTATAGAGGAGGAGTATGGCATCGATGATTCATCCGCTTAATGACCAGAACATATCATTGCACATCATACATTCATAACTGTAACAGATCTAACAGTGTAAAAGATATCGAAAAATATGACAACATTCATAAACAATAAAACATTTCTTCATAGATCCACATTTTAGATTCACTTAGCATTCATCATCAGATTTGTAGAACATAAAGATGGAAAAAGACAAAAGAAGATAACAATGATTCATATCAACATCCATCTTGTTACATTACTTCTGCATAACCACAACTCAAAAACAGATAACAATTCATCTCCTGAGAACCAACAATTTGTTCTCTCTGATTCTCTCTCTCCCGATATATCCATGCATACATTGATTGATCTATATATGGGCTTGCGCCTTTACATTCATGGTCCACTTCTAACTAACTTCTAACTAATTTAACTGACTAATGACCAATATCCACAAAAAATGGTCAACAAGTATAAAACATGACACAAAATAATCAAAATTAGTCTATCTTCCACCTATCACGCTGTATTCGTCTCGCACTGTGTCTTCTGGGCTTGCATAGCATCCAGAATGCTGCGCAACTTACCCCAAGCCCTTGCCAACATTTGGTCAATTTTGGCCTAATTACCCATTATCCTAAGTTTAATTAAATTAATTGGCATTAGATGATCACACCATGACAATAGTATGAGCACACCCATGCCTTCCTTCAATCAAGGAGGCTAACTAAGCCTTCTCCCTTAATTGGGGAGGCTAACTGGGATTCCTCCTTCAAACAATGAGCAATTCTGGATTGATCTGAGTGTCATAAGTGCACCTAATTTCTAACTGATTTTTGTTTCATCTAATAATTAGTTAAGCTAAGTTGTAAAGGATCCTCCATCATGCAATTATCTGTTTTGGGCTGATTGGGATGAACTGGAGTGAACTAATGTGCCTCCAACCACTTTTGATGACTAGTATCACTTCAGTTAACTTCATCGAAGCTACTTGGAGTTGGTGATCCGTTATCACCTACTATTTGGGATGCAGTGACATGTGTCAGACTTACATTTAGTTAGTCTGAGTCATCTATTGCACTTTGATTCAGTTATGACTCAATGTGAGTCAATCATGGCTAGGTTAGTGGTTAACTAAGTGTGTCTACTGTTGCTGACATTCAGTTAAGCTACACCCATCCATGCAATTTGAATGACCTCCTAGTGAATTCAAATTGGGTTGGAATCCATGCATTCTACATGACATTGTATTGTATTATTCATTCTATTATTGATTATACAAAGCCGCAACCTCCTATTGCAACACCATTACATCATTTCATGTCTAATTTGTCTTGAATCTCTTGTGAGTATGTGCTTTGTCTCAATATTTTTGTGACCAAATTAATATGGTATCAGAGCCATGGTGGGACAAAGCTATTTCTTGAATAAAAACACGATTTTTCCAGATATAGCATGCAAAATTGAGCAAAAGCTCAAATTCCAGCACTGCACCAGAAGCCGAAGGTTTACCACTTAATACCCCAAGTAAAGGAATTATTGATCAAGCTTGCATGATCAATTATGCTGGGTGTGATGAAAACCTGAAATGTGCAGGCTGTCCAACCTTACGGTGACTTTATTGTGTTGATTGCATGTTTTTATAGGTTCTTCACTGCATTCGCTACAAGAGCTCCATGGCTTCTTCTTCGGATCCTCTCACCTCCTTCAATTACCACCAATGGAAGGAGGATATGGAGATTCAACTTCATCCAAGAGGGCTCTACCGGGTCACAATGAACATAGAATTAGAGCCTAATGCTGCTGTTGAAAAGATAAAATACTAAATAAGATGGATGAGGCTTATGGTTTCTTATGCTTGTCTATCTCCAAGGATCTTCTTTTCCACATCTTGGGATTGAAGACTCGGAAGGAGATTTGGGTTCATATCTCTACCTTGTTTGATAAACAAGATGCTCTTTGGATCTATCGGCTTGAGAACGAGTTGATCTCCCTAAATCTAGGCAGCTTTGAATCCATGATTTTTTCAGAAAATTCAAACTTTTGGTGCTCCAGTTAAAGTAGTGCAAGATTGAGAAGGATGATTATCAGCTCATCCTAGCTATCCTCTTAAAACTTGGTCCAGATTATTTAGTCTTTGTTTCAACATTCCATACTGGGAAGCTAAAAATCCCAAATTGGAATATTCCTTCACTAGATGCCTTCATCAAGACCCTTACAAATGAACATGACAATCTTGTATAGATGGGGATCCTCAGATCCTCAAAAGATCAAGATTTTTTTGCTTTAGGGTCAAAATATTTGAAGGGAAAAGGGAAGAAGAAGAATCCAAAGGCTAAATTTGATGCTCCAAATCCTAAATAAAAGAACCAACAACAAGAAGATCCTTCCATCTCAAAGAAACATAAGAACAAAGGACATCAAGGCAAGGAGAAATTCAAGTGTTCCTATTGCGGGAAGAGATTCCACCTTGAACGTGCCTGCATGAAGAAGAAACTTGATGAGATGACTCTCTTCTTGGAGAGAAACAATATCAATATTTTGGAGAGTGTTTGGAAGAGAGATAACCAAGATCGAGATATCCAGCAAGAAAGAGGTCATGCTCTCATAGCAAGCACCTCAAATCCCAATGCTCTCTTCATAGAATCAGGAGCTTCAAATCACATGATGGAAAGCAGAGACTCCTTCTCATCCATGGACATTGACAAAAGAATTCTCATCCACATGGGAGATGATTCTACCATCATTTCGAAAGGAAGAGGTACAGTAAATATTGAGCATGGAAGATTTTTTGATGTTCTATATGTACCCTCCTTGGCCTCCAAGATCCTGAGTGTATATCAAATGAATCATACTAGAGTGACCAAGTGAGTAAATTTTATCCCCAATGATTTAGAAATCACTGAGATTGCATATGGGAAGCTTGTTGCAAAAGGATTAGCAAACCATCATGCTAAGGTCTATGAGTTTTCCCATTCTGTGGCGGATGCAAGGCCCACCGCTCTTCTGAATCATGGAAATGAGTTCATTAGGATTTGGCATGAGAGGTTCAGTCATTTGAAATTCAAGTACTTGCAGCAAATTCAGAAAAATTCCATGGTTGAAGGCCTCCCGTCCATCAAATATACCAAAGGAATTTGCAAGGGTTGTATTGTCGGTAAACACCCCGAGCAGAAGTTTGATCGGGGGAAGGCAAGCTGAGAAAAGAGTATTTTGGAGTTGATTAATTATGATATCAGAGGACCTATGCCAAACACATCCATGAATGTATCCCGATATGTACTCACCTTCATAGATGATTTTTCTAGATACATTTGGTTTTTCTTCATCAAGAAAAAATCTGAAGTGTTGGAGAAATTCATTGAATTGAAACCATTGGTTGAGAATGCCTATGAGAGAAAGATCAAATATCTCCAATATGATAATGGAGGGGAATATATCAGTTCTGAATTGCTACAGATATTTTCAGGCAGTGGGATCAAGATCCAACATTCCATCCCCTACACTCCCCAACAGAACGGTGTAGTGGAGAGAAAGAATCGGGCACTCAAGGAGATGACCACATGCATGCTGGAAGCCAAAAGTTTGGATTCAAATTTGTGGGATGAGGGCATGAATTTTGTTTCATACATTCAAAATAGAGTACCTCACTCCTCCATGAAAGGAAATACTCCTTTCGAATCCTATTTTGGACACAAGTCGGATGTGTCAAATTCCAGGGTGTCCGGGTCCACTGCATGGGCTCGGATTCCGCTTGACAAGAGAAAATATTTTCAACCACAAAGCATTGAATGTTTGTTAATTGGATATCTAGAAAAATATAAGGGATTCAAACTATATATTATTATAACAAAGCAAATTTTCATTGAAATAAGTGTCAAATTTGATGAGCCTCTCTAAGAGGTAGAACTAGTTGAAGAAAATTCTACTGAAATTCCCTCCTGTTTTGCTGATCAATTGGGTGACGAAAGTGGGAGTGAAGGTTATGATATTGCTAATTTGATATCTGATATCAGAGATAAAAACACATCAATTTCATAATCATATTCTGAGATGCCAAATCATCTTCCAACTCGGGCCAAAAAGACACTATCTTTCGCAAAGAAAAACATTGAAAATCTTGCAGATCCAAGAAGAACCTGGTCTGATTTTAAACGAGAAGGTATTTCTCTGTCTTGTCATGAATAATTACTGTATGAGACCTGTTATTTAATTATTTATTAAGATCCTAAGTCCTATTACCATACTTAGAAATATATGATATGGCAAGTTGCTATGGATGAAGAGTTTAATTCTCTTCGAAAAAAATGCTACTTGGGAGCTAGTTTCTCTTCCACATTGGAGGAAATTAGTTCAATGCAAGTGGGTGTTTCAGACAAATTTTTATGCTGATGGAACAAAATGCAAATATAATGCAAGTTTGGTTGCAAAAGGGTTCTCCCAGGTCAAAGGAGTGGACTATCATGAGACCTTTGCACCAGTGGCAAAGATCGATTCCATTCGCCTAGTTTTGGCCATTGCAGCATCCAAGCACTAGGAGGTGCATCATATGGATTTCAAGAGTGACTTTCCACATGGAGACCTTCATTAGGAGATATACATGAATCATCCCAAGGGATACATTTCATATCCTTCTTTGGTTTGCAAATTGCAAAAGTCATTATATGGGTTGAAACAAGCCCCAAGATCATGGTACCCCAAGATGGATTCCTTTTTGCTTTCAAAAAACTTCCATTAAAGATGCAAATCAGATCCGAATGTGTATATATAGAAGTATAATGGTAATTTACTTATAATTATTTTATATGTTGATTATATTTTGATTGCATGAAGCACACTTTCTTCCATTACCTTCATTAAAAATGCCCTTCATGATGCATTTGAGATGAGCGATTTGGGGCTCTTGAAGTAATTTTCGGGGCTTGAAATATCCCAAGAATTTGACGGGATAATGGTAACTCAGTATACATACATTTAATAAATTTTAATTAAGTTTAACATGGCTGAATGCAAGGATGACCCATTTCCTTTCCTGTCAGGGATCGGCCTTGAAGAAGGAAAAAAACACTCCACTCATGGATTGCACTATCTACCGCCAGCTGATTGGTAGCTTGCTTTACTTGACACATTCACGACCTGATATTTGTTATTCCATGAATGTTTTATCAATATAAATGCAACATCATCATTATATTCATTGGAAGGTAGCCAAGGGGATCCTTCAGTACATTCAGGGCACAAGATCCTACGACATTCATTATGCTGCAGATTTTTAGCTAGAGTTGGTTGGTTATACAGATTCAGATTGGGAAGGGGATTCCATATATTTGAAGTCCATTTATGGGTATGTATTCATGTTTGTTGGTGGCCCCATTTTCTGGTCTAGCAAAAATAATAATACCATTGCATTGTCTTCAACAAAGGCCAAGCATAAGGGAGCAGTGAATGCTTACATCCAAGTTGTTTGGTTGCAAGGAATTCTTTCAGAGTTTGAGATTGGTAGTACTTTGTCCACAATCATATTTTGTGACAATAAAAGTGCTATTAATATCTCCACATATCTAGTTACCATGAAGAGGACCAAACATGTTGAGATACACATGCACTACATCAGGGAGTTGGTGCACGACAATACCATTGTTCTGCAATACTTCCCTATAGATGAGTAGATTGTAGACATATTCACAAAGATATTTTTCTGAGAAAAATTTCACTTATCTCCATTCACTATTGGGGGTGAGTTCATTAGGGTGATCAGTTACTTCTTGAGTGTTCATCTTGAGGGGGGGTTTTTCCCCATTGGGTTTTCCCTCTCTCCTCACTTAGATTTTATTTTGAGCATTGTTAGAGTTACATTTTTGCACAGGGTGACCTATGGAATTTGTTGTTAGGGCCCTAACATAATAGGATTTGAACCCATATTTCGATGTTAGAATCCAATGTCATCCAAAATTTCACATGGATGTGTCAGACAACAATCAATCATCAAAATTCTCATAATAGAATATTTATAGATCCATCGAATATCTGACACTCGTGATTCAAATTTCTGACACTGGTAGTGTCGGGGAACCGACACTACCAGGGTCGGATATTTGACGTTTGCGAAAGCAACACTGGCGGTTATCCGACAGAGAACCAACACTTCTAGGGTGGTTTGTCGACATCTGCGAAAGCAAAACTGGCGGATATCCGACACTGATGCGTCGAAGATCCGACGGACTGTTTATAAAATAAAAATATATAATATAAAATACTATATAATAAGAAATGACTCGTTTTTGTTTTGGACAGTTAGTTCAATTTGGAGGTTTTTGTGAATTTGGGAGTAGGTCCAGTAGCCATGGAAGACAAATCTATTGACCCGTGGTAGAAATACCTCAACATCTTCTCCTCACTAGAAATTACCAGAATACCATCCCCAGACATAGTGCAGAACACGCTGGAAAATTTGATAGCTAGAAGCGAGAGCAGGGTTCTAGTTTCTCCACCAAATGAAGAGATGCTAGGTGTGTTTGCAGCACAGCCATTGAACCTGGCCTTAGGAGGAGGCCCATACTCATTATTCCAACCTTCGATCAGAGCTGCAGCAACCATTTTCATTGAACTTCCCCAGGAAGAACCACAAGGAACACCAAACAGGGAAATCGATCCTTCAGTGTCACAGGGAGCACGCACAAGAGAAGTCATCGAACAATTGGATGGAATCTTGAATGAGAAATCTTCCCTAGAAGACGAAGGCACCCAAATCAACTCTAGGAAATAAAATAATCAGTGTTTAAATCCCTCTAGAAGGTATTTTAACATATTTTTTGGAGTCTGGTGCACCATGGAAGAAGCACTGGATATAGACAAATTAACCCTACTTGGGAAAATTAGAGGAAGAAACCCCACCCTGGGGAAAATGAAGGAATGGGCCAGGAAAAATTGGACAGGGATTCAAGGTGAAGGCTCAGTTATTAATTCGCTTGCAAAGGGATGGTTCAGCTTCTGGCTCATATGCAGAGAGGATGCAGACCTCATACGCAGCAGAGTCTGGACATATGGGAAAACCACGTTTCAACTAAAGCAGTGGACCCCCTTGTTCGATGCGGAAACAAAGCAACTGGATACAATACCAGTCTGGGTTCACCTACTAGGACTACCATTGGAATTCTGGAACCTGGCTTGGCTTAGTGAAATCGAGAATGTTCTGGGTACTTTCAATGAAGTGGACCTCTCATTTCAGTAGATGAAAATAGAAAAGGTAGCCAGGATCCTAGTCTCTTTGAACATCAGAACCAGTATTCCTGAAGCATTTAATTTTGTATGGAAAAACAAGCATAAAAGACAGCTGTTGGACTATGAAGGGCTCCCATTTCGATGCCACAAATGTCATGAAACAAGACATTTGGCAAGAAATTTCCCAAACTTTGTTCCTTCAACAACTGGAAGAAGGAAGTGGGTTAGGTGAACAGAGGACCCGAGCTCCAAACAAACTGATCTGAATACAACTTCAAATGAAAATACTCTCAGGTTGGAGGGCACAGAACAACCATTGGATCAACCGGAAAGAGCGGGAGCAGTAGTAGCAGAAGGGCCTCCTTAATAGATGGAACATCGTCCAATCGCATCTCCCCCACTGGGTATGAACACTTCTTCCCTTAGCAATCAATTGAATGATTAATCTTTGAATGAGGAAAAATATTTACCTACCCCTATCACAAACAGTCCCCCTCCCCCAAAAAATGACACCTCCTCCCCTGCATTCAAAAGTACCTCCAATTCAAACCAGGCAGCCTCCCCTTCCACCATAAAAAATGACTCGCTCACTCAGTCCTCCTCTATCCATTTCCACCTTCGTTCAAGGGATTTTCCAATCCCTCAGAAACCAAAAATCCCTACAAAAGGACTAGGGGTAAATTCTAGGATCACATCCAAAGGGAAAGGGAGAGGAAGAACATCTCACCTCTCTATGGCCCAGAGCATGGCGCTCAGGGATCAGGCAAGTGGCGGACAAACAACCATTTTTGGGGCGCTTAGAGCAGTGCAAACCCTAGATGGGGTGCCAAAATGAAATTTGTTTCCCTAAACTGCAGGGGTATGGCAAGCACCCGAAAAAATATTTCCCTAAAAAGGATGATGGAGGTTCTATCACCAGAAGTCACCCTTCCACAAGAAACAATGGGTCTAGAGCTGGAAGTTGAAACTAGTTTAACATCACATCTTCCGCAATACTCTTTCCCAACACAAAGTGCCATTGGCCACTCTGGAGGTCTAGCAATTGGATGGAAGAAAACAAGCATTTGGTGCACAAAATCAGGAGGTGCATGCTTATATCTAAATCAAAGTCATTTTTTTCAAATTTCTTTGGGCCTGGGAACTGGAACCAACAGCTATGCAGAACTCATGAAATTGAAATTACTTCTCTGTTTTGACAATGAAAGAAATTGCAGACAGTTACAAGTATATGGTGACTCAATGGTGGTTATAAATTGGATGAATAAGATACAGAAATGTAGAACTGCTTCTCTAGATGCATTATTTGAAGAGACAACCCATTCTCTCTCATTCTTTGAATCAATCTATTTCACTCATGTTTACAGGGAGAGAAATAAGGAGGCAGACAGGCTCTCAAAGAAGGGTCTAACATTGCAATGGGGTGAATGGAAAATTTTGGAAACACAGGACTCCAAGACCATGGAATATCCACACAGGCCTTTTATAAATCCATCACTCTAAATTTTTTTGTAAATTTGAAATATATTTTTTAAAGCATAGCACAAAATCAGTCTTTTATGAATGGATGCTTGACTGAATTGTTTACTAATTTTTTTTCCATCGACTGGATTAATGTTTTAATGAATGAGTTAATGAATGGTTTTTTCAGTTGTTGAATGATTGAATGGTTTAATTAATGTTTTAAATAATGATTTAATGAAATCATTTTTCAACTATTGAGTGAAATAATTTGCATTGTTATTTGCTTTGTGAAATAGTGAAATAAATTGTTATTTGCAAGTATACGCATTGGGTTTGGGGAGTTGAGAGTGATGTGACGGGGGAGGGGCCATAAGAGCTTCCACCTTCACATGGTTGGTCCTGTTTAGGAGAGAATATTAAATTATTCTTGAAACAAAGAGGAGCTCAATGAATGGTAAGGAAGAATACATTAAAAAACATCTATTTCTATATTTTTACTGTGTAATTTTCACTATTGCAATTTGACTCCTCCATTGGAACTTGTTACAGATAGCATTGAGAAAAAATTCCATAGTTAAGAGGCAAGAAATGGAGTTTTGATTAGATCGATGGCCTTATATACATAGTATTTTTGGTTATCCATGTTTTATCATGTGATATATTCTTAACGATTAATTTACTTGAATAGTTGAATAGTATTGTAATTTACATTGTAATAAAATTGTATTTATTTAGATTGTTTTTGTTACTTTCATTAACAAACATAAATATATTTGATGGGTCCTAACAGGAAACTATTGTAACAGGACAAAAAATGAAGTATGTTGAATGATGTTTTGAAAGGTAAAGCATAAGAAGACAATGTGAAGATCCAGAAATCAAGGTATAAATATGTTTTCTTTTGTTTGATTGAGCTGTGTATTGGGTATCTATGCATGTGCACACAGATACATTTAGTTGATGATGATGATTACCATACATAGGAGAAAAACAATAACTAGAGGCAAGAATATAGACTATGTAAACGTTCAACAAGTTAGGCAGGGGTCTTTTGACATCCTTGACATTTCTACATTGTTAAGTTCATCATTAAACCAAAAAGTTTGGAGTTGTTCCAAAACAAGAAAATTCTTCTTTGAAAAATCTACCTGTTGAAACAACCTGACAAGTGTTTATGAAGTGCAGAGAGGCACTTGAAACACATTCCTAGTGAGAAATAAGGTCATAGGGCTTTAGTATTTCACATTGTGCACCTCTCCACATATTTGGATTTTTTTCTCTAGTTTCTCTTGAAATATAAATGCTTTCCAAAATGGCTTCAAACCCATTTTTCAATTTTCAACTACCCTTACCAAATTGCATCCCTAGCTACAAATATTTTTCCAGATCAATGTTGCAATTTTAATCTTGGGATATATCACTGACGGCCCAGATATACACATATTGGAAATATTAGGGAAAATGTCGGGGAAAATATTAGTAGGCATAAACTTGGACTTGAAAAACTCAGAAAATATCAGCAAGCATAATTTTGGAACTGAAAAACACAGAAAATACCAAAAAACATCAGGAACAATAGAAACCTTTAAAGCTCAATAAAGTTTTGGAAATATTGGGAGAAATTGGAGATATTTGCAACATTGTTCTAGATATTAATCTGATGCATCTGTGTGAAATATTTTTCATTGTTGACCTGTGTACAGTCTTGGGTGTTAGGTTCAATCCCAATAATACCCACTCTCACAAACTAACAAAAACTTTCATTTAAACTCTACTTCTTGAACCAACTTAACTTAAAAACTACACTCCATGATTTCTTTGCTCCTATGTTTTGAGGTGGAATGTTGGATTCCCCAAAAATTTTCTTTGAATAACCTTAAAAAAAATTCCATTACATTTTAGGTTATGGGATAACGGTGGTTTCACATTGGGATAACACCTCTTGTGGGATGCATGAGAACCTCAAAATCCTCCAACAAATCCATGCAACTGAAAAGTGTAACATTTTTGTTCGTCAATATCTTTTCTACCAAGTAACTTGTCTTCATTTTTCTATATTTTCATATGATACATACCGATGGATCTCAAGTGAGTTGACCCCTAAAATTTGAACGTGGGAACCTAAATTCATTCATACTATTTTTTTGTCATTACAAATTGACATTGAGAACTAGACATTACTTAGAGAAGTGATGGACTAAATACTGGCCTTGGGATGGAAAACTTGAACTCTAGGATTAAGAATCGGAAAATTAAAACAATAAACAATTATTGTCACAAGAATTTAGTTGCATATGCATCCATTTATTTAAATATGATTTCAAAAATTAAAAATATTGGCATGAGTAAAAAATGTCAAAGGAATCTCTTTTTGTCAGCTCAATACTAAGTATGTTGCTAGATTTAGGCGTTTTCGGATTCTGCACAAAAGAACTTTAGGTATATGAGAGAAACCTTATATTTAGTATCCATAATCTTCTCCATGACAGTCACAGATCTAAAATATTTTCATAAATCCCTAGGATTATATTCCTCTTCAAGAACCTAACCATGCATTCATCAAATGCTTATTCATTTTGCGTTGTTAAATTGCCATGGTTTGTTGGATTATGGACTCTAATCTAATCCACAGAGTCCTACATTTCCTTATTTTCCCATGTTGAATTTTGTCATGGATATCCATTTTGATAAGCAAAGTCCTAACATTTTTTCCACGAGTCACTTCATGTACAGGTGAGATCCACTCATTAACTTTTAAATCAATCTTTTCCAACAAGACCATACCCATCATCTATTTTCCCCCTAGATTCTTCACACATTTATGAATAATGGGAAGCTCACAATCAAACTGGAACTTGTAGAAATATTATTTCAACAGTATCTATGACACTGTCCTTGTAATGCATATGATTCAACAGCATATTGTAGCTAAGATGGAAGGAACTATTCAAAGGATCAACATTTCCTTTAACCATTATTTTTGTAATGGATGTCTCCATTTATTGGATTGGTGAGGTATTCTTCATAGGACAAACTTCATTACTTTCAGCAGGTGATGATAGCATGGTCAAGTAGTGGGATGTCATAATCCAGGTATTGGAGTAATTATGTTTTGTTGATTTTCTTTTGAAATAATTTCTAAATTTTCAACACTGTAGAGCATATTTCCCACTAGTATTCACAGGTCAATTGATTCCTTTTTTGTGTTTATACATGAAGAGTTACTAAATATAGAAGGGAATAGAGACTATGTTCGTTGTGGTGCAGCAAGTCTATAAAGTGTTGATTTATGGTGTGATTGGGATTTATGGTCATATGCATCTAGCTAGAGTAATTATTTTATTTAGTTTACTTTCTTTACAATTTTTCAAATGGATAGGCATACATGTTCATATGACCAAATAGTACAGCTATGCGACATGTGAAACTCAAACACTGCCTTGTAATTGAAGTTTTTTTTGCCACATAGATGTTTGTTTTTTAATACAAATGATGATTTTTCATTAGCATAAAAAGAAACCATTATATAATATTTGTTTGGTATATACCTCGCTAGTTTATTTAAGTCTTTTTTTTTCAAAAAATTGAGAAAATTGAGCCTTAAATTTTTTGATACACACACTTTATATGAAATGTATGCAATGTAATCATGGAATTCTATTGGACTATTAGCTTGGACTTCATCCCTTTCAGGCTGCTAAACCTTAGTTGTGAATGTGTAAGAACTATCCTAGTGGGTTGTGATTGTGTATCCTTGTGGGTTGTGACTATGTAAGACCTATCCTAATGGCTTGTGACTGTGTAAGAACTATCCTAGTGGGATGTGAATGTGTATCCTAGTGGTATGTGATTGTGTAAGACCTATCCTAGTGATATGTGACCGTGTAAGAACTATCCTAGTGGCTTGTAACTGTGTATCCTAGTGGGGTATGATATCCTAGTGGGGTGTGATTGTCTTGATCTCTCCTAGCTGGGGTATGGACTATGATGTTCTCCCTCAACCTTAATATGAATTGTGGTATCCTCTTATAAGTAGGCCAGGGATGATTTGACCTTACCTCTCTGGAAGTGACTTGTTTGCATCCCATCTTAAGTTGAGTTGTGGTTGTGTTAAGCCCTAAATGAAAAGGGTCTTCACAGTTGGTGACTGAGAGATATTAAATGCATCTAAAATATCTGAACTAAATACATTTAGTGTGTCGCTTGATAGTGTCATTTTAGCTCTCAAATTCCACATATCCTAATTGGATGTGTCTTTGACTACAACAAATATCACTTGTTGAAAACAAGATAGAATAGGAATTGAACACAGGAGCTACCTTTGGCCAATGGGTTGTTGTACCATTAAGCTTCACCCCTTTAAATACTAGGAATCCATAATGGTTTGTTTACAAGGTGTGGATTTCTATCTTAACAATTCATCTTCAAATAACACCCTGGCTCAGGTCTCCTTTCCATCACCAACCACTTGCTTGTGTTACCTTGGTGAAAATTGGACATGCTAGGAATCAATGCTGTGATCCACCATTAGTTGATAAACTGCCTTACCACTGAGGTTATTTCTCTTTTTGTGATGGGAATCCATGCCGGTTGCATATAAAGGTGTGGATTGCTATCTCCAACACTATTGTCCTAAAAAATGTCTTAGAGTGAGATATCATGTTAGTAATGTTTGGGAGAAATGGGGAAATGCAGAATCTGAAATAGGGTTAAATGTGAATCATATAAAGAATAAAAAGAGAAAAAAGGGGGAAAAGCCCATCGCAGACCCAAGCACTGAAAACCTATCCTACACCCCACCAACTTCAAATGTAAGATTAGATTCCACAAGGGATATGGGGACAGGAATGACCCCTATTGCAAGCCAAGAGCCTTCAAGAACAGGAACCCCTCTCAGAGCTACAACACCTTCAACTAGGAGCCCTATTAATTCATGACCATCTACTCTAGGAAGATGTGTAGCACCAGTGGAGGAAGTAAAAAATTCTCAACTGGGCCTGAAAAAACATCACGAATTATCAAAGAAGCAAGTGCATGAGAGCACTAGAAGGAAAATTATGGCTCTATGTGCACAATTTGGGAAATTCAAATATCATGGGATGGGCTAGTAAAGAAGTTTAAGAGCAAGATGCTTCTAAATCACTCAAGACTAATGATATGGAACATGCTAAATTGAATGTCCTAGAGGGTCAGGTTGCAGCATGGGAGGAGGCAGAGTAGGCTAAATACATGGCCATGTGATTCTCTTGTAAACCTGAGAAAGTAATCAAAAAATAAAAGCAGAAGCTGAAATGAAGAGAATAGAGGTATACTCTCCCTGCCTCCTAACTTTCATGTATCAGCTTATGAAAACCTTAGTTCTTTCACAGTTATAATCGAACATTGTGAATGGTGGAATATTTCATCCAATATATAAGAATGGTCTTAGTACTAAATCTAGACAAGCTCAATCGATGGCTTCCTTTGCAACATGATAGTAGGGTAAGAGAATACTACCAATAAATGACCATAATCTAAAAAATATCAATAACCTGACTAGTTGATTTTCCTTACTTATAGTCTCGTCACTTGTGTACATACTTGGACTTAAGCACAATTTCATCCAATAATAATGTTATATAGGGTGCATTGCCTACTTTATCCCACTAAATCATACATATGCTTCAGAGTAAATTCATAGATGGATTCTTTTGTAACGTAATGGTAGGGTAAGAGAATACTATCAACAAATAACCATGATCCCAAAAGTTATCAATAACTTGAGTTGTTTATTTTTCTCACTTCTAATCCATATTTTGAAGCTGTGCATATTGAAGCCCATGTCACAATAAATAGAGGCAATGGTAGGTCTACTAGATGCACCTAAACTTATGCACTTTTTTATCCAATGGTGTTACCATATATACATACAATGTAAGACAAAAAAAAAGGACAAGTCTACTTATTTCCCTTTGGGTGCATGATGCAAATCTTGACCTAGCCACTTGGAGATCTATTCTCATAGTCTATGGATAGATACTCATAAATCTTAATAAACTTTTGCACATGGATAACCTTTTTACTTGTTGGAGGCTATTAACACCTGTTTTGACATTTAGTGATATCATTTATTTTCTTGTTCTCTGTGCATTCACTCTTTGTTAGCTTACTTTGGGTTTTTTTTTACGTTCAATTCGTGGTTGATTTCCATCAAATTGGATTATAGTTGTTTTGTGTAAAACTAAGGTTTCATTTGAAGGTTTTGTATTTTTCACTTTTACTTTTCTCTTTATTTGGCATAATCGATTAGTCTTAGAATCTTGGAATAGAGATAAGATTATGATGATGAGAGTAATTTAAAGTCACAGCCTAGCAAGATGAACGAAAAAAAATAGTAGGCCTATGGACTGTCAGTGTCATCAACATTGAGGCAAAAATAAATTTTTACTCTTTGCCGTTATCCTGTAAATGTTGGGTTCAAAGCTTCCTGTTCTCTACTTCCTATTCACCGAAAGGGATGAATTAATGGCCTCGCTATAATTGGTTTCAAGCTTGGCTAGATGGATTTACAATGCCTTCCACTGGATGGATGCTCAACCAAGGAATGGTCTTATATCCTTGCAATGCTTCTCAAATAAACAAAACGGTTTACACCAATTCAAAACCAATAGCCCAAGATTGTTTCTCAATTGAGTTCCAACTCTGTTTATTGCATTATAATAGTTATAACTCTGCCCATTCAGAAAAACAGTGGCTAATAAGATGCATGGCATTCTGTAATTTAGAAATAGGCTGATAGTTAAACATTACACAAGCATTATATATGGCTGGAGCTAATTGCAAAGACTTGATCACTCAAGTAGTTATGTATATAACGCTAGCTATAGATAGATAATTCCATGAAAAGCTTGAGACAAATTTCTTTAAGGATTCACTTCCATTAGCAGCTGTATAATGAATGTGCAAACTCAACACTTAATTAAAAACTATTCCCTTGTGCCATATGATGGTTATGGCTAACTAGTTAAGCACACAGAATTTAAATAGAGCACCAAGTAAACCAACCATTCGTTAGTATTAGTCTGTGAATTATCTATATATATATATATATATATATATATATATATATATATATATATGTAATGGGGCTTTGTTGTATGTAAAGCATACCACACCAGGGATTGAAGATGTTTGGCTACATAGCATGTTATTGCAAAGTGCACCAGCTAATACATTAACCAAGAAAATAGAACAAATAAAAATTGGGCTGTAGATGCCATCCAACAAAGAAAAAGTGTTGTAGCTGATCCATTAATTAAATCAGTGATCAACCAGATTGATCTCAGTCACAAATCATTTAAACACATTCGACACCAGATTGATCTGGAAACCCAAATGGAAAACCAGCAATGGAAGGTCCTAATTATGCTTAGGAATTGTTAAAAAGGATGAGCTATACACTTTCATCAAAATTTCATGTATTCTTACTCACTGGCAGCAATTTATAGATTGCTCTGGTTCAGAGATGATCTTTGTTCCGTGTGGACATGTTAGGAATCCTCTTCGTCCTTCAATCTTTGAGTAGATTGCTTCACTCCTAGTCCTCATTCCTCTGCTACTACCCATCTTCTTCCCCAACATTATTTTTGTCCATATCCCTTTGGTTGTCTTTGCATCAAGGAAGCATTGTTTATGATAATGTTACCTTGAAATGACAACCATAGTGATTCATTTCACCTTCTTGTTGGCCTTTAGCATTTAAGTTGATTTTTGACTTCAAACTTTTCCAAGGATTTTTTTCTTTACAAAGTTTGGAAGAGGGATTAATTCAGATCCATTTTGGATTACCAAATGCCAAATACACTTATGATACCCCCTTGTTGAAGTAAATTATCCTGTTGGGATGTGACTGTGTAACTCTTCTCTTACTGGGCCATGAGCTGTTTAATGCCCTTAGGGTTGGGCCCCAACTTTGTAACCCTTCTCCTTCTAAGTTGTGATTGTGCAACTCTTATCTTGCTAGGTTTTTAACTCTTTGATTCCCTTAGGGTTGGGCCGTGACTATCTTGGTGACACTTAGTTGGGTTGTCATTATCCCGTGACCTCTTGATTTGGGTCAACATTCTTGTTGCTACTTTTGAGCAGGTAATAACCTCCTTGTGGAAACTAAGGGTTGAACAATACCTTCTTACTACTAGTCATGACCTTTTTGGCTTCCCAATTTTGACCCTTGATCTTGCCGCTACTCATTAGAGCAGTCCGTGACTCTGTTGATGCTTATTGGAGTAGGCTATCACCTTGTTGTTGTTCACTGAATTTAGTCATGAACCTAATGCTGTTATAAAGGATGGGAGTGACTTCTTTTTGGGTTTCTAAGGATGGGTGTGATCTCCTTATGGACCGCTAAAATAAATTGTGATCTTTTTGGACTATTTTTCATGACCTTCTGTGGACTGTATCGAAGGGGATTGAAACCTTATTTAAAGAGCTAAGTCTACCTTACCTTTGTCTTTCCTATTGCAACAAGTTGAGTACATTAAAGAGTGTCTCTACGTGTATGGATTAAGGATGCCGGATTCCTTTGTTCATTTGAAGGAGAATCTATCTTGCTTGATTTAGGACTATCCTAAAGGCCTGCCATTTATTGCAGCCTAACCTTTAACCTACTACAATCTATCTTTTATCTCTCTCACAAGGTATACCATTTGATCCTTTGGTGACTTGTCCTTTCAATGACAATATGTTACCCTAACAGTATCTGAGTATAAGGAAGATCCAAACTAGATCTAAATCAACACGGCTATAGTTCATTATCGCTGTTCTTTAGTTGTTAGTTTGTTTTACATGATACTATTTCTATTCTTATTTTTTAGTTTATGTACATTGCAGTTGAAAAATTGTATCTCAAGGACCAACTTTAACATAATGACCATTGGAGTGTCAAAAATGAAAGAGACAAAAATTATGTTTTGAATTTATTACAACAGTATTGTTCTGTATCTAGCTCTTTTTTAGTTTTGTGTTATGCATTAAAGTATAAAATTTTAATTATCTTATATAAAATCCTAACCTAACCCTAAATTTAAACAATTGTCTTAATTAGTTAAATATGTCTTTCTAATGTTCATTAGTTAATCTTTGGATTTTTTTTTTAAAATCCATCAACAGGCGTTGCTTTTTCGACATGCTTCTGACACTCCGGTAAACACATCCGATGTCCGTGGCATGACTTTGACGCTTCCACCCGTCGGACGATCGATGGTTCAAGTGTCAGTCCGTGTCGAAAGGTCGACTCTTCTAGTGTTGGATGGTGTCGGTTAACTGACACTTGCTGAATAAAAATGCTGATGGCAGCATCATTCTGTTCATCGGATTTTCAACGCTTTATGCAATTTTGATTGACACTTTGGAAGGAAATACGGTTGGATATGCTACAAAATGGTCTGTCGGATCTTCGACCCACATTAGTCGCATGTCGAAGATCCGACGTCACACCACCGATGGCAAAAAAAAGGTGTATGTGTCAAAAAGGCAACAGATAAGTGTCAAATTTCAGACATGCAAGGTGTCGAATTTTGGGGTAAATTTTTGTAGTGTATCATTTCATGCATTTTATTTTTACTTCTCCTAATTATAGCTTAAGGGGGGGTGTTGGAGTCAATCCAACTTACACACTTTATTTGGTCAATTTTGGCCTAATTACCCACTATCCTAAGTTTAATTGACTTAATTGGCATCAGATGAGCACACCATGACATCCGCATGAGCAAACCCATGCATTCCTTCGATCAAGGAGGACAACTAAGACTTCTCCTTCAATTGAGGAGGCTAACTGGGATTCCTCCTTCAAATAGGGAGCAATTTTGGGGTGATATGAGTGTCATAAGTGCACCTATATGCTAACGGATTTTTGTTTCACCTAAAAATCAATTAAGATGATTTGTAAAGGAGCCTACATCATGCAATTGTTTATTTTGGGCTGATTAGGATGAAATAGAGTGAATTAATGCACCTCCAACCACTTCTGATTACTAGTATCACTTTAGTTAAATTCATCGGAGCTAGTTGGAGTTAGTGATACGCTACCACCGACTATTTGGCATGTAGTGACATGTGTCTGAGTTACATTCAGTTAGATTCAGTCATCTATTGCATTCTAATTCAATTATGACTCAGTGTGAGTCAATCATGCCTATATTAGTGGTTAACTAAGTGTGTCTAGTGTTGCTGACATTCAGTTAAGCTACACCCATCCATGCAATTCAAATGACCTCCTAGTGAATTCAAGTTGGATTGTCCTTCATGCATTCTGCATGACATTGTATTTTATTATTATTTCGATTATTGATTATATAGAGCTGCAACCTCCTATTGTAGTACTATTACATCATTTCATGTCTAATTTGTCTTGAGTCTCTTGTGAGTATGTGCTTTGTCTCAAGATTGTTGTGATAGAATTAATACTGAGATGGCTACTAATAATATATATGCTAGTAAAATTTTTAGACACGATACAAATAATTTCTCTTGCATAATTTAAATCTCCAAATTAGTAGTATAACAATGTATTATCCTTATTTATTCATTGTCCAATTATTGCAACTTTTCTAAGCTCCAAATATTTATTGCTTTCAATAATATGTAATTTGGGAATTTCATTCCAATGAACTGAAATGTGTACTATAATTGATCAATGTAAACTTAGTAACCAATCTTGAAAATTTGATTTTTTCACTATTTTGAAATTTCAAAGTGCATAAAATATGATAGCTTATGCCACATCTAAAGTTTGTGTAGGCATACCAGGCCTTGGAATATATTTGGAAATTTCCTAATTTTAACGGTAATTCATAATGTTGAAAGACAATAGATAGATATGACAATTTACAAATTATTTGCAACATATCCAAATAGTAATTTCCCCAGTGCATATCTCAAATAAATATTTTTTCTACAATCTTCATAAGAAGAATACTAAAACTCTGCCATAACACAAACACTAAGATTTACCATGGAAAATTGAGTTCACCTAACTAAACAACATAGCATATGTAATGTCCCATGGGGATATAAAATGGTCTCAGGGACATATCATTATATATCTAAGGCTAATTAGATAATTTTATCACAGCGTATTAGTCAAACAAATAATTAATTTCATTTTTTGTGACTTAATCTCGACAAAATCCCTTTAATTACCAATAAATTCAATTCAATTCAATAACTATTCGAACATTTGATACAGGGGACGGGAAACTTTATTAACATAATATAGCATCATAATTTTTTTAATAAAATCCATATCATTGATAATAACCACTTCTAAAGACTAATTATTCTTATTCACAGTTAACTAGTAATTAAGGTGTTAATTACGACACTTAACGACATTAGTGCGCAAATGACAACACTTTTTAGAAAATCCATTTTTTTACAAATAACCATATATTATCAATACCAATGGATTAATAACATCTAATTATATGTAAATAAGTCATAATTACCAAAATTACAATAATTAATCATGGTAATTACAAAAGAGAGCCCACAAGACTAGTTAACTAGTTTTCCAATATAAGCAGCTAATCTTGCACAAAATCAACTTGTAACTGTGCCATTAAACCAAAAATAAATAATAAATACATTAAAAACATATTTAAGCACCCACCTACATACAATTAAAATTTTATTTGTAGACCATTACAATTGTAGATAAAGTGATCGTTTCCATCAATTCCAATTAAAGTAGTTAACATTTATTGCAAGGAATTGTGTCTAAATAACTGAACCAAAGTGCAAATCATCCATAATTAAAGTATAAAACCTAATAATTATGCAAATATACCACAATAAAATGGTGGAAACACATCACATGGCTGTAGCATTCCCTTTTTATGAAAACGTAGATTTCAATTCACAACTAGTTATCAATTTTCACTACAATGTACCTAAATTCTCATTTAACTTTCCAAATGATAAATAAAGAGAAACATATTAATAATATATATAACATAAATAATATTAGGGTTCTCCTACAAACATATGTATGTATATTTCTATCCATATACATTGGATTAAATAACTCACAAAACTAGCTAATTCTACCCATCTTAATTGACTAGTAATTCTAGGAATTGCTAGAATAATTAAATCCATCGCTCATAGAATCATTAAAATTACATTCCAAATATAAGTAACATGTTTTATCAGTCATAACATAGTTATATATAATTATAGCATTTCGTCGAACACTTCATATGAAAATTCACAAATCTACTCAAAACAATTCCATTGAAGAAGCTAGAAATTGGCAATTGATCTAAAATTTTGCTAGACATCTCCCAAACACTATAAAGAATATTCCCCTCAAAATATCACACAAATTTAAACTTTATTTATCATACATAATCATGAAAATAACACTCATTCATGTTTACAAACACTTCATGTGCCAAGTCTCGAAATTATGCCAAAAAATCTAATCGAAGAACTAGTTTTCGAAGAAAAAAACGTAGAAGCATCAAAGAGAAGTGTCTTAAACCATTACAAGGATATTGTAACATAAAAATACATATTATATAATTAAAATATGAATAAATATCAATTATTTGGTATATTTTACACATAATCATTTCCTCAAACAATTTGTGCATAAAATCCCGAAACTAGTTTCCAATACCTTCACTAAATTTACTTGAATAAATAGATTGAATTACATGAGAAGTTTCTTCCACAAATAGCTTATATGTTTCATAAAACAATTCATTTGAATCCATAAATAAATCATATAATATCCTAATGATCTAAATAAACATGAGATAAATAACTTATCTTTTCCAAATACACAACCAAAATCAATTGTGCCACATTCCACCCAACCGTAGACTCAATGCAAGCCAAAAATCACTTTGGAATGAAACCCTCGAGACAGAACCATGATGACAGAATAAATGGTGAAATAAAACAAAATTATATCAATAAATCAGTCCAACCACAACCCAATGGTAAGTATGGCCTTTTCTTCCACTCCAAGGAAATTCTAGTAGCTCTAGGGAAACCGTCCAACCACAACGCAATGGCAAGTAGCACTTCCAATCAAGGGAAATTCTAGTGGCTCCTGGAAAAATATTAGTGGCTTCAGAGTAAATCAACTTAGGCACAATATTAGTAAATTCCTCATACCAAGAGCAGTAAAATCAAACCACAAGTTACAAACACAAGTACAAGAGAAAAATCATGCCCCAACACATAAGAGTGAATTTTTTTTTTCCAACACAAGAAAATTGAATTCTTTCCTGAGAGATTCAAATTGGGAGAGAGAGGGACATGATCATGATATTTGAATGCCAAAATAGAAAAGCATAGTTACACATCAAGTGGGTACACCAAGAGGCACACTAATCCAACTCATGATGGCACACTAGGCGAGAGAGGAACTCCAATCCTCAAATAAAAATTAATCTCAAGGTAAATAAAACCAAGGAGTAACATAACACATTAGGGTACATAACCAAGAGTGTCTATCAAGTACATAATAAGGGTGTAGACCATCAAAATAGTCTAAACACACATAGGTAAACACTTTTCAACAAACCCTTACTTGTAACATCATGGTTGCTCATACTCTATTTTGTGGTATTAGTTGTTCAATTGTTTTTATTTTATTAATTATTTTATAAGTTCAACATAATAAAAATAATAATATTGTGCAAACCATAGTCCAGGAACTTTGTGCCACTATGTACAACATAACAACAATAATACTATGTCCAGGGGATAAACCAAAGGGTATTATGCCCCCCCTAAAACATGCATGATCCTCGATGTATACACCTACATTCTACAAATTCTCAAAGTAGATGAGGGTATGGACCCCTCATCACATATTCCAATTTACAAGTCACATCCTCAGGAGTATAGTGGCTCCATTGAACCTTAACCTGATGGATTTCTATGTTCTTGAGCAGATTGGTCTTCTTTCCTACAATAGAAACATGCTCTACCGAAATTATCCTTCCGGCTCCACCTGGTCATATCAAATATATATACAAAATAATAAGCATCATGTATACATGTTAGCATGAAATCATATATATATATATATATATATATCAACATGATAACAAGTATCATATGCCAGTATTAAAATAATCTAACCAGCAATATATGATATCATATGCATCATCATCTAATATAAAACAAAATAATCTACTATAAAATTTACATGTATCATATTCCCGTAACTTATATGCCTAATATCATGCACAAATGTTTTCAACAAAGAGACATGAAACACATTATGCACTTTTATGCTAGGAGGAAAAGCTAGTTCATAAGCAACTAGTCCTATCTTTTCCAAAATCTCAAAGGGACTGCAATATCTAGTTGTAAGTTTATAACAATTCCCCAAGTTTAAAGTACTCTTTTTCGGTTTCAATTTCAAAAACACATATCCCCCAAACTGAAACTTCATCTCAATCCTATTATTATGTGCATAACTTTTCTTTTTATCCCGCGTTGTTTTCAAATTATGTTTAATCCTTACCATATGATCTTCCATTTCCTTTAATAATATTTTCCTAATGATAAATCCGTCTATCAGATTGTCCCAACTAATAGGTGTGTTACATTTTCATCCATACATTGCTTCAAAAAGTGATAACCAATGTTATAAGAAAATTCCACAAGATTCAAATAATTTTCCCATTTAGTAGGTTAATCCATTACATACATTCTTAACATGTCTTCAATAACCTGATCAACCCTTTCTGTCTGTCCATATTCCTGAGAACGATGTGAAGTACCACTTTTGAATATGTTCCAAAACCTTTAAACAAATCTTTCCAAAAATTACCTGTGAATTATGAATCCCTGTCTAACACAATAGATTTTGGAATACCATGAAATATAGCTTCCTCTTTCATACTTAATATCTATTATTTTAGTAGGTTTATGTGTATTCTTAACTGGTATAAAGTGGGCCTCTTTAATTAATGTTTCTACCACTACCTTACTAACATAATGTTGTGACCTTGTCTTAGTAAATTTCACGATAAAATACATACTGACTACATCCCATTTCCATTCTAGTATCTGTAAAGGTTGTAACAAACCTGTAGGGTGTCTATCTTCGAATTTTACTTTTTGAAATTCTAAGCATGTAGCTATGTAATATGCAATTTCCTTTTTCATTCCTGGTCAGTAATAATCCTTCTTAGTTGTTGCTATTGTCTTTTGATAACCATAGTGACCTGTATATGGTACACCATGCATTTAAAAAGAAAAACCAATTTCTTTAGGTTTTCTGAGTTAAGAATGTAGACACTATTCTTATAATTAAGTATTCCATTTTTAATTTTATAGTGTTCAAACATATGTCTTGTTCCCTATTGTTTCAAACCTACTTTTACATGTTGAAAGAATTCATTTGTATTGTTTCCCTCTTTTATTCTAGAATCGTTTCAATTTGAAGTGCTAGTACTGATATCTATGTGCATCACATGCATTTTCCTATTGAGTGCATCCACCACTTTATTTTATTTTACTTTTATATGTTTAATGTTACAATTTTACTCACATAGAAGTCCCATCCATCATTCTTTGTATTTCATTTAGGTTATGTTGCTCGAACAAGTATTTTAGTCCATGGTAATCAATTCTTAATTCAAAGTTGTTTTCCATTGAGCAGTGTCTCCATATGTTTAAAGCATGTACTACTGCTGCTAATTCGAAGTCACATGTAGCATAATTTTGTTCGTGTTCCTTTAACTTCCTAGATTCATAACAAATAATATGTCCACTCTGAGTTAACACACCACCTATACCATGTTGACATGCATCTGTACAAACCACAATTTTTTCATTTGGACTTTCAATTTTCAAAACTAGTGCACTATTAAGCATCTCTTTAAGCTTCTAAAAAAATGTTTCACATTTAAATGTACAATTAAAATTTAATACCTTTATTTTGTAAATAAGTTATTGGATGTGAAATATTTGAAAATCCTTATATATACCTCTGATAGTAACATGCTAATCCCATAAAAGGTCTAACTTCTGACACATTCTTAGGTGTTGGCCAATTCATAATTGCTCCTATCTCTTTTGGGTCAGTTGAGATTCCTTATTCTGATACAATGTGTCCTAAGTAGTGAAACTTGTTCTGATAAAAATGTCACTTAATTAACTTACCATAAAGTTGATTCTCTCTATGTACTTGCATTACTAGTCTCAAGTGTTATTAGTGTTCTTTCTTTTTCTTGAGTAAACTATTATGTCATCCAAGAAAACAATCACAAACTTGTCCAAATATTTTCAAAAAATTCCAGTCATCAAGCACATAAACGTAGCTGGTGCATTCGTCAAACCTAATGGAAAAATTGTAAACTCATAGTGATGATATATTGTTGTAAAATTTTTCTTACCGATGTCATATTCCTTAATTTTGACCCGATGATAACCCAACTTGAGATCTATCTTTGAAAATGTTGTGGAACCCTTTAGCCAATCAAATAAGTCATCAATTCTTGGTAAAGGATACTTGATTTTGATAGTTTCTTTATTTAACTACCTATAATCTATAAAATGTCTCAAGGTACCATATTTATTTCTTAGAAGAAAAACCAATGCTACCCAAGGTGAAGCAATAGGCCTGGTATAACCTTTATTTCATAACTCCTCTAACTACATTTGTAACTCTTTCAATCCACGTGTACTCATCCTATAAGGGACTTTAGATGAAGGAATTGTACTTGGCATTAGATCGATAGTAAATTATATATCTCTTCTAGAAGGAATTTAGGGAATTTCTTGAAATACATCTACAAATTCTTGTAATAACTGGTAGTCATGTAATTGAGGTTCATTTTCCTTAGATTCTTCTAGGTGAGCTGCATAAATATGACACCCTTTTCTAAAAAAATTATTTAACTATAATGTTGTAACCTATTATAAACATATTAGTCTATGTATTCCTTTAACCGTTAATCTATTTCCTTCCTCATCTATACATATGTAAGTCTTATTGTAGCAATCCAAGATAGCTCGGTGTGTAGTCAAACAATCCATACCAATCAAAACATTGTAAGAGCCTAAGGGGATAACATTTAAATCTGCTAAAGTATTTAAACCATTCATTTACAAAGGACATTGTCTTACTATTTTTGTGACTATTATTTTAGTTCAAGTTGCTAACTGTACAAGGCCTCCTACCTCAAGGTTACTTTTCTTAAGAGAACAATTCAAAAATACACTAGGTGCAACATGACTGTTACTATCTCCTAAATCAATTAAAATAGATGTAGCTCTATTACTAATCTCACCTGCAACTTCTATCATGTGGGACTGATGATCTTCCTACCTAGATTAGAGGAAATTTCAACTCAAAATGGGCCTCCCAAGGAAAATTAATTAAATAATAGTTAAAATAATAAAATAATATTTATTAATTTTGGAGGAAGAAAAGAAAAAAACTACTTTTTTTCGTATTTTTGACATATCTCCCCGTGTTTTTACTCAAATTTCGATCGAGAGAGCTCATTGGATGCGAATTAAATTCTGCATCCAACAAGTACCCACTGGGCATACTTTTGACGGGCCCCACTACCCCAAAAACAATAAATACTTGAAAAAACGTGATGATGACATTTATTGGGGTAGTGGGTCCTATCAAAAGTATGCCGAGTGGGTACTCGTTGGATGTGGAATTTAATTCCGCATCCAACGAGCTCTCCCAATCAAAATTTGAGTAAAAACACGGGGAGATATGTCAAAAATACGAACAAGAAAAGTAGTTCTTTTTATGATAGCTATGCCCAAATTTATATTAAAAAATTGTTTAAGAGGTGCTCCCTTTTTTAATTTTAAAGCATTTTGATTGGCTAATACATGATTACATGCAATTTGTATTATTTTTGAAAGGCCCATTTTAAAATGAAATTTCCCCTAATGACTTCCAAAGCTACATAAATCCTCCGAGTGTTACGAACATCACCTATTGTTTCTTCCTGAATGTTGTGAAAGTTGTCTCCTTTATTTTGTGGACAATCCCTTGCATATTGATTCTCATTGCAATTCCAACATCTAACAGTGGTCTCTTATCTAAATTTGGTTTTTTATGAGAATTACATTTCTGTTGACATGAGGCTTGGTTCCCTTCTTTCTTTTGTCTTGTGTAACGGTATTATTATCCTTCAAGTTCTTATGTTCCTTATTCTTATCCAACTGATACAAATGTTTTCCCTTCTCGATTACATCTTTAAGGGTCTTCGGCATATCATATTGAATCTTATCCATTTAAAAATTTGGCATTCGACTTATAAATATTTGAATCTTATCTTTATCAAGTTTTATATAGTTTGCATAAGTTAACAGTTCAAGAATTGTCTTCTCATATGCATCCATAATCAAATTTCCTAGCTTAAGTTCAAAGAATTCTTCCATCTTATTATCATAATATTTCTCTGAGAGGTATTCTTATTGAAAATATATTTTAAATTTTTTCTAAGTGATACTTTCTTCATCAATATTTTCCAGTTTAACCAAATGTTCCCACCAAAAGAAGGCTCTTCCCTGAAAATGATAGATAGTTATTCTTGCTTCCATGGTTGATGAATACTTATGCAATTGGAAAAACTTTCGGTGTCGTACAACTTATGTATATGTTTCTTCACCCTGTTTAAATTCTCCATCAAAGGTTGGGTTTAATATTTATTAATTATCCCATGAATTGATCATGTTAATACCTTCTCCTTCTACTATTAGAATCATTTGAAAATATGTTTGGACTAGTCTTAGGACTTCTAGTTCTTTTTCTCAAGGGAGTTGTATGGTAACTATCTTGTGGAACGTCCATTCTAGAGTAAGGTTTCCTTCTTTTCCTTTCTTTATTATCTTGTGTAGCTTTTAAGGATATTAGGTGTTTCATGATATTTTCTTAAAGGTGAGTGATAATTTCATTACATTTATTAAATGAGTCTTCCAAGTCAAGGGATGAACTACTCCTCCTTCCTACATACTCCTCTTGAGGGCCACAAGGGGTTTTCATCCTCTACTATTTTTCTCTACGGGGTATTATTGGGTTAAATTATTTACTATGAGCTAAAACATGTTCATTATAAGTTTTTTTAACATTCCATTATCAAATTTATTTATTTTCTCAAATAATAATTAATTTCTAGTTAAGAAGAAACAAAGCATAGTATACTAGTCTTCAATTTTTGAAATAGATAAATAAGAAAAATTCATAAAAGGATATGATTATTTCCAAACATATTCAAAATATTCAAAATAAAAATAAAAATAAACAATTTTTTATCTTTCACAAATATAGCATCACTTTCATAAATAGCATTCATATAGGAAACATTTGACTTTTATTCAAGCAAGCAAATTTAAAGCGACCAATAGGCCCAACAACTGTAGTGTTGCAAACACAGCTCTAATACCACTTGTAATGCTCCCTAGGGATATCAGAGGATACAAAGTACATATAATTAGATATATAAGGATAATTATACAATTTTATCGCAATATAGTAGTCAAACAAGTATCTAGTTTCATTTTTCATGATTTAATCTCGACAAATCCCTTTAATTACCAATAAATTAAAATAAATTCAGTAAATATCTCAACAAACAATCCAAGGGATGGAAAATTTTCTTAAATAAACTAACATCATAAAACCTTCAATCCAAGAAATATCATATATGATAACCACTTCTAAAGGCTAATTATTCTTAATCATGGTTAACTAGTAATTAAGGTGTTAATTATGACACTTAATGACACTTAGTGAGAAAATGACAACACTTATCACAAATCCATTTTTTTAAATAACCATATATTATCAATACAAATTGATTAATAACATATAATTAGATGTAAATAAGTCCTTATTATCAAAATTATAATAATTAATCATGGTAATCACGAAAGAGAGTCCACAAGACTAGTTAACTAGTTTTCCAATATAAGCATCTAGTCTTACACAAAATCAACTTATAAGCATGCCATTAAACCAAAAATAAATAATGTATCCATTAAAACATATTTAATTTTACACATGCATCCAATTAAAGGTTTATTTACATATCATTCCAATTTCATATAACGTGATCTTTTACATCAATTCTAATGAAACTAGTTAACATTTACCGCAAGGAACTGAGTCTAAATAACTTAAACAAAATGAAATGAATCCATAAGTAAAGGATAAAAACTGATAAGAATACATATATATAATAATAAAATTTTAGAAACATAGAACATGGCTGCAACATTCCATTTTTACGAAAATAGAGATTTCAATCCACAACTAATTATCAATTTTCACCGTGATATACCTAGTTTCCAATTTAACTTTTCAAATCATAAATAAAGAGAAATATATGAATAATTTAGATCATTTAAGTCATATCATGGGTCACCTAATATTATCTAAAGAAATTCCTATGGCTTGGAGTACCACAACAGACAGCTTGACTCCAGAAATCAATCATTTCCTATATGCAAGAGAAACCAAATATCTAACACTAAAGGATTTCGATTCGTACCTTATTCTGGACGGTTGATGTAGATCCCTATTGAGATTTCCAACTCCATCTTGAATTGATAAATTGCTTCTTGAACATTCAATAAACAAGACAAGCATACTATATATAATCGTGTTAGACCTACTCTAGAATATATAATCAATAACATATAAGCATTTGAAATCATCCATGGATCAAATATTCATTCAAATACACATTATTGGATAGGAAAATATATTTCTATTAATATAAAATAGAGATTACAATAGAGACAACCTCTGTCAGCATGTTTGTGAATCGGAGAAACTGAGTCCCCCACTTGGGCCTCCACCACTTCAATTCTCCATCTCTTGATAGCAAGATCACAAACAAAAGGCAAGCTTGGGAAGATCACAAAATTTCTCCAAGGGCCAAAGGGATGCAGACTCAAGTATAAGCTCTGGAAACAATGGGCTATAGTTTACTTGCTCTCAATTCCTCCTCCCTTCAATGTATCCAAAGGGTTCGTTATATAGCTCTTCAATGGGGTAATTAAAGGTTGAATCCAAGCGATCTCAAGGCATATGGAAGGCCAGGAGACAAGTGAGTCGGATCCACATCAAGGAAAACTCCAAAAAAATTTGGCCTTTTGCACACATCCTGATGTACGTAGTTTTAGGGTTCAAACCTGCGTATATACGCGAGAAAGGGTTTAAAAGTTGCGTATGACAATTTTTGCATGTTTTTAGGGATGATATTGGAAACATCAAAAGTACAAAAATGGTCCATGGGGTCTAAGGAGACTGCAGAGGGACAGGGAAGGCCATAAAAATGTGATTCACCATGTGTGGTAAAATCAGCTATAATAGATTCCCCCTAATGTGTGAGGTCAAAGGGGTCATATGATGGTCGAAATACATTATAAGTCCATCCCAGAAGTGAAGTGATGAAGAACCCAGTGGAAGAACCAGCCATCCAATCAGCACTATACAATGATACAACTCTGCACATAACTATAAATAGATATAGCAGTCCCAGATACATAAGAGTACAATGGCCATGAATAGGCATGATACAATATAACATATGTGGTCATCGCCATGTAAAATATAAATAGATCAGAATCTCCATGATGAAGATATACAAAGGATCATGATCTCCATGAATACTAAAGATATATAATGGATCAAGATCTCCATAATGGCTGGAAATGTCTCAGATATACTGGAATCAAGTCACGAGAGCTGAAATCTCATGAACACTGGCACGATCAAGGAGGTAGCATATAAGAGATGCCACCAATCTGGAAGGTCTTCTACACAAACCGCTATGAGTACATGTCCTACTATGTGAATAGAGGTGTCAAGGTCCAACATAGTAGTCCATCATCTAATTATCGGTCATTGATGTATACCGTTAATAAATGCGAGATCACCCACCGATAATGAAAATGGGAATCAAGGTACTAGAGTGTAAACTAACAAGTGTGAATAAATGTGTTGAGGTTGAACACTTGAGAGAATCCATTGATCAGGGGACATTGATGTATTCCCAAAAACTGTCGATGGCGAGAGAACCTACCACTGATGACTGCAAGTCTCAAGGCACTCAAACATGACTCTAGATTCCTATCCCAGAATAAATGATCTGAAGTCGATGGGATGAAATCCGCTGGAAGGAGGGCATTAAGGAATCCCCCATCATCCAACATGAGGTACTCAATAAAGTTGTATATTGTGGAAGGACTCGATCATAAGGTGCACAAAACAGTAACTGTACCGAGAATGGTCGACATGAAAAGTCAAGATAACTGAGGAATGGTCGACTCAAGTTTCAACCTCCTTCAAGAAAGAGCATAAAGCTGAATGGTGACTGAATGTAGGTAGCATAGACTCGATATAAAAAACTGGGACATCTCTGCGACATAGGAGGCATCGACAGAGGCTCCATAGGGACTGAAACCTTAACCAGATGGTGGAGATAAATTTAGATAAATGAGTACACATCCTAAAGTTAGACTATTAACCCAACTAATGGATGTGATATACAATGGTTTGTTCGAAGGCGACATGACTCGAGTGCTGCCAAAGATAACATCTTTTCTTATCCGGCTTTGTGGTTTTTAAAAAAAAATTTTGGACTTTTTCAAATATTTGAAAATCTTGAGAAAGAATAAAATCGTTTTAAAGTTATAGACTAGGAGGAGACAAGTGCCAAATGAAAAAACAAACTAGTTCCAAGCAATGGAACATACCTATGCTCAATGCAAGGACACATGTGTAGGATAGTGACATTCGGGGGAAAGTACCCTCCTGATAAACATAGGGAATCAAGCTACAAAGGATATATAAAATGGCTCTGCGTGGCTAGACATGAGACAAGCTCGGGCTATATCGATGATACTCAAAGTCAGCGAAGCCGGCATAAGGCTCAATGAAGCAAGCAAAGCTCATGATAATGCAATTACAACTTGACATAAGGGATTCCTGAGGAAATAGTCCAGCAAAAGATCAAGAGGAGTATGAGGCTCTTGCGAGATGTCATGGTGGTACTACACAATAGACTCCCATATCTTAAAATAAAAACTGTCAGCATGGGAACCAAATGAAAATAAGGAGCTAACTAGGGTACCCATGTAAGGTCAAGCTCTACCATTCACATCTTGTAACTTCTAAAACAACAAGAAATTTTCGTGACAAGATAGAATGGGTTCGTACCTAAGGTTATAATGAAATAGTCATAAGGTCATGCAAAATTCTAATGGAGGTGAGACCTAACCTATATGCCAGTTTAGACATCATACCTAAAATCTGCATGAAGGGGTCAAAACAACGGTCGAAGCGACGCTCAAAACGGTCTCCTAGATCATATATTAGTCAAAAACGGTCCAAAAGGGTCAGAAACGGCCCAAAACTATAGAAAATGGGGTAAAAAAATTCAAAAATTTCAAAAATTTCGATAAATAGTAAAAAATTCAAAACATTATATAACATTTGAAATTTTTACCCAATTGAGCTCAGAACATCAAACGCGGATTTAGAGAGATCTGGCCGGCAGAATCCGACACCGTTTTTTCTAGGTAGCTTCCCATGCCCTGCTCTTTCATTTTCATGTAAATTTTTAAATTTTCCATGGTCTAATTTGATTTCTTGGCCATCCTATTATGCACCTCGGCCCACACAGAAATCGAGGATTTTCCATGTATAGGGATGGATATACACGTAAAAATGCCCAAAGTTGCGTACATACATGGTTGTTTAGCAAACAGTTGTCTATGTGGTTGCATTCAAGTTTTTCTAAGACATCTAATGACCCAAACTTGAAATAAATGTGCAGGATGGTTTTATAATGGAGGAAATGAGAGCACGGGGATGTAGAATAAGCAGTATGGGGTGATCTAATGGCCCAACATGCTCTTCGTGCATGCGGGCTCTACAATTTTTGGTGTCTTGGTGGATTAAGGGCCAAACCAGGACTACTGCAGATGCTAGTAGACTACTGGGATCCTGACTAAGAGTCATTCTAGATTGACGGGATGTCCCTCACCATAGAAGTGGAGGACATACACTTCATTATTGGATTGTCCCGACGGGGGAAAGTAGTGAACCTACATTCACACAGGCCCGGAGGTGGCCTCACCATAGATGAGTACATAGCAATGTATTGTTATCCAGTCACAAAGAAGGTCGAGAGTTAGATCCCAACTAACTCCATATAGGTGCTAGGCCTAAAGGCCATACCACTGACACTCGACAGGATAGCAGGGCTATCCTCACTCCACCAAGCCTCACGACCCCTGATGTTCTATGCACTAGGGTGCATGAGACCCACAGTTTACGATTGGAGCACTGCGCTATTGAGCAACATGAACCACCAGCTCAGCGAGTGCAAGATGGGTAGGGTACGAAACTTCAGTTTCAGCAGTATACTGAGCACGTTTTTCTTTGAGCATGTTCCGAGATTGAGCCCTAGAGTTGGCATTCCTCTTCATCGGGTTTGAGCAGATGTGATGCGCAGACTGGGTGGAGGCAGGGTGTCCAATCCCTATCCAACTGATTTCTTTGCATGTTGGAGGTGGTAGATAGTTTCAATCGATGATTACCCTATGTGGGGATATATTTTCGGGGAGATCCCGACATGCCTCTACCACCAAGATCAGCATACGGTGACATTGGTAACGAATCCCAACCCTATTTTTAAGTTTTGTGAATTATTTAATTTTTTTTGTGTTTTTTGATATATATAGACTCAAAAGACATGTTTTTGCATGACAACACATAGTAACATCCTGTCATATGTATGCAAATGTAGGACCACGGGGGCCTGAAGGCATCCCTCATCATAGATAGAGGGGAAGAGGAGATGACATTATGGGTGTGGATGTCGAGCGGATGCTCCAAATCATTCATACCAACTTCGTGCGACTGACACATAGGGTACCCATGGCGCAGGTCGAGGACCTTCCTGATGTTAAATTTTCATATGCTTAGCTAAGAGATCAGTATTTAATTTCATTTTCATAACAAAAGCATATAAACAGGATCACTGAAAGATAGACAAGCACAACCATACAAAAGGAACACAAATATTTATCCTGGGAAAACTCTAAAGGAAAAAACCCAGCAAAAGATTCCTCAATATAGATGCCCCAAAAAGATAAAAGATAAAACCAACAAGGAGATCAAAGCCTGATCCTCCTCCTTCTCCAGCTACTTCTCTTCTCCACTAATGCGCTACACAAGTGAGAGTGTGTGCTCAAATGAGGAGAGCTACACCTCTATTTATATTCATTTGTTCACTTCAATTAACTCATCCGACATGTAGGCTCGAGTTAATCAAGTAGGCTCAAGTTACACATGTAGGCTCAAGTAACCACACTGCGGTGCTAATGACCCACCTTTACAATTAGAGGGGACAACCTCATGACTCTTATTAGTTATTCTGATTAGAAGCATCGGGATACAAGATAATACAAGTGGTTCTCCCGGTAGGACCACTGGGGACCACAAAAGATACATATAGAATATTATTCGAAGTTACAATATTTCAACACTCCCCCTTAATGAGAAGGGTATTCTACAACAACATCAACAACAACAATAGTAGGAGAGAGATAGAGGACATCATCAACATCATCAAGGTAATACATCTATAAATCATTGGAAGCTTTTCAACATCATGTAGCCTTCATCTTCAATCTTTAGTCTTCAGCATCATCAGTACTTTGACCACTTCGATTAGCAACATCTTGAATCTTCAATCAGCAGTAACATATTCAACACTTTGACCTTTCGATCAGCAACATCATCTTCAACACTTTGACCTTTCGATTAGCAACATCATCTTCAACACTTTGACCTTTAGATTAGCAACATATTCTTCAGCACTTTGGCCTTTTGATTAGCAAAAAACATCATCATCATACTCTGATCTTTCAATCAGACTCATCATTATCATCAGCCTCTGATCTTTTGATCAGAACCATCATTAACCGAACATAATCATACTCTAACATCAACTCATCATCATATTCTGATCTTTCGATCAGTACGTCATCATCATCATACTTTGATAATATGGCATCATCATCATCGGGATCTCATCATCATCACATTTTGATCTTTCGATCATAAACATCATCATCATCATCGCATTTTGATCTTTCAATCAGAAAACATCATCATCAGCAGCAACTTCTGATCTTTCGATCAGAGAAACATCATCATCATCATATTCTGATCTTTTGATCAGAGAGCATCATCATCATTAGTAACAACATCATCATCATATTCTTATCTTTCAATCAGAGAACATCATCATCATCAGCAACTTCTGATCTTTCGATCAGAGAACATCATCATCATCAGCAACATCTAATCTTTCGATCAGAAACATCATCATCATCATAAAAACATCAACATCATCAAAACATCAACATGATCCTTCCTTTCAGAATTACGGGATTTATGTCTTTATGGAGTTACCAATGATCCTTCCTTTCGGAATTACAGGATTTAGGTCTTTACGGAGTTACTAACGATCCTTCCTTTTGGAATTATGGGATTTAGGTCTTTACAGAGTTACTAATGATTCTTCCTTTCGGAACTACGAGATCAACACATTTGTGGAACTCAAACAATCCTTCCAATTGGAATTATGGGATCAACACATCTGTGGAACTCAAACAATCCTTCCTATTGGAATTATGGGATCAATTCAATGATCCTTCCTTTCGGAATTATGGGATTTAGGTCTTTACGGAGTTACTAACGATCCTTCCTTTCAGAATTACGGGATCAACACAGATGTGGAACTCAGAAAATCCTTCCTATTGGAATTATAGTATCAATTCAATGATCCTTCCTTTCAGAATTACAGGATTTAGGTCTTTACGGAGTTACTAACGATCCTTCCTTTCGGAATTATGGGATCAACACAGATGTGGAACTCAGAAAATCCTTCCTCTAGGAATTACGGGATCAACACATGTTCTCGAGTACCAAAGTCACTGGATCTATTCTGAACTGAATTTCAAGGATGATACAATCCTACCACATTCACGGGGACCAAGATCTCTAGATACATTTTTAACCGAGGTTCAGGGATGATGCAATCCACCACTTTCACAGGGGCCGAGACCTCTGGATACATTTTGAACCGAGGTTCAGGGATGATGCAATCCACCACTTTCACGGGGGTCGAGACCTCTGGATACATTTTGAACCAAAGTTCAGGGATGATGCAATCCACCACTTTCACGGGGGTTGAGACCTCTGGATACATTTTGAACCGAAGTTCAGGGATGATGCAATCCTACCACATTCACGGGGGCCAAGACCTCCGAATACATTTTGAACCGAAGTTCAAGGATGATGCAATCCCACCACATTCATGGGGGCTGAGACCTCCGGATACATTTTGAACCGAAGTTCAGGAATGATGCAATCCCACCACATTCACGAAGACCGAAGTCACCGGATCTATTTTGGATAGATGTCCCATGATGATACAATCCCTCTTCATTCTCAAAGACCGAGGTCTCTGGGTCACTTTTGGGCAAGTTCCCAGGGATGATACAATCCCACCACATTATCGATGACCGAAGTCACCGGATCACTTATGGACATATGTCCCAAGATGATACAATCCCTCTTCATTCTCGAAGATCGAGGTCTTCGGGTCACTTTAGGGCAAGATTCCAGGGATGATACAATCCCACTGCAACATCACTACTCCCCCTTTCGGGGAAGGTCTTTCTGAACCACACCAAGCTTGTCTCGAAAGTGTTCAAACTTTACTCGAGATAGAGGCTTTGTCAGTGCATCATCATCTAAACCATCTTCATCTACATCTTCAGTATGTGAATACTGAACTATCACCATCTGTATCTACAGTATGTAAATACTAAAACATCATTATCTGCATCTTTATCTTGAATGTAGAAATACCGGATTTCTATGTGTTACGATGTAACACAAGGTTCTCTGTTATCACAACTCTCGTTATCACATAGAATCAATGTAGTATCCATATTCAGTTCAAAGAGACCTGATATCAGCTTCCGAATCCATATGGATTCACAACTTAGCAGAGAAATCTGCTATGTATTCTGCTTTAGCGAGAAACACTGGACTGTGTCCTACTAAACCATGAACTCATAGCAGACCCCAAACAAAAGAATCTACCTAATGTGATTTTCATGTCTGAGATACTTCCAGCCCAATCTGCATCTATGTAGCCATACAATCTATACTCATGGCTACCATCATAATATAAACCAAAGTCTATAGTCCCTTTTAGATATCTCATCACATGTTTTGTAGTTAATAGGTGAACCCGTCTTGGTTGAACAAGATATTGACCTAAGGTGTTCACAGCAAAACAAATGTCTGGTCTAGTATTTGTTAAGTACATCAATGACCCAATGATCTGTCTATAATGAGTCATATCCACTAACTCTAATGAGTCATCAGCTAACAACTTCAGGTTGGAGTCCATGGGTGTGGCCATGACTTTGCATTCCAACATATTGAATCTCTTCAATATCTCTACCACATACTTCCCCTAGTTGAGAAAGATTTCTTCTGAACTTTTCCATACTTCCAGACCTAGGAAATAATGCATTAACCCAAGGTCTTTCATCTCAAATTCTTCTGCTAGTTTCTTCTTGCTTTCCATGATCTGTTTCTCATTTCCTGTCAACGATAAGTCATCCACATATAATAACAGGATGACAAGTTCATCTTCTACAACCTTGAGATAAAGGTTAGGATCAGCTTTACTCTTGGTAAATCCCATGCTCGATAAGAAACTATCTATTCTTCCATACCAAGCTCTGGGAGCTTGCTTCCAGCCATAGAGGTCATTCTTCAACTTGCATACGTGATTCCATCTGGCTTCAACTTCAAATCCTCGTGACTATTCGATGTAAAACTCTTTCTCAATCATAGCATTAAGGAAGGCTTGTCTTTACTTCACCATGGAAGAAACTACCATGATAGTTATGAAGGAAGTGTACCTTACTTCTTGGAGTTAGTGCCAAAAATATTGCTTTATACTTCTCGATAATTCTGTTAGTTGCATGCTCTATTTTGTATATCCATTTGGAGGATACAATACTCTTTCCTTCTGGTTTGGGAACTATATCCCATACATCATTCTAATATTCTTTCATCATAACATATTCCATGAGTTCGTCTTGTCAGATCATCAACATATCCTAGTCTTCTACATTCAACTTTGAAGGTTGGAACCCACTTTACTCTTGGTAAAGTCCCGATCCATCAAGAAGCTGTCCATCATGTCGTACCATGTCGAACTCAGATATATTCTGTAGTCACTCCCCCTGAAGTGGAGTATTATCTTCCTTCTTCATTCTGTACAGGTGGTTCTATGCTTGATATATACTACTCAATAGAGTATGTCATGTCATAGTCTTTTTTTTCTGAGGCAAATCACGAACCTTTCTTTGTACACTTGTTCTTGTAGATCCATATGGAGGATACTATGTACTTCCCTTTATGTCTCGAAATCATATCATATACATCATTCCCCATGATCAACTGTTATTCTTTGATCATAGTTTCTTTTATAGCATTCTTTTCTTTATCTTGAGTTATCTCTCATACCCATGGTGGTCTTCATCCTTTGAGGTGGATCTACCGCTCTCTGAAGCTCTTTCTTTCATCATGGTGTCTCTAACCCTGGGAGCTTCAGATTCGTGTTTATTTAATTGTCATCACTTGTTCTTCGGAACAAGTCTCATCCTTCTTTTCTTGTATGAGGTTGTACAGGACCTTTCCTACAATTCAAATGCACCAGTTGCATAGTTAGAACTATTTCATAAAACATATGCATAATGACAAATTCTTATGCATCATGCAACTATTTAGCCAATACAACATTCATCCATATTTCACAAAAACTTTCTAGATTCCTTCCATCTCTACCATGAAATAATTGAGATTGTGCACTAATCCAATATGTCAGCAAAGAGGTTTGATAAGTAGCACTGGAGAGTTGTATAGCACCATGAGCTACTTATCCATCACATGCATATTAGTAGTATTAATGTAAACAATCTATCATGCATAACACATCAACTAAATACAATCAAATGTATAACAAAAAAATATCATGAAATGGCAATTGAATACTTATCTTTTATTTGTTTCATGGGTAGACTACTTCTTGATCATTCTGCTTTATCATCTTCTTCATTCATGAAATCATCATTTCTTATCCAAATGATAAGATGAATAAGAGGTTCTTCAAGAATTGAGTTTTTCATATTCCTCATCGCTTGAGGGATCTTCTTTGAATGGTGAGAGCTTGATCTTCAATTGCTCCCATATTCTTCTTCTCTTCTTATTAGTCGAGCTGAAAGTAATCACTTACTTCTGGAATACATTCTTCCCATTAATTAATCCCATGATCCTAGGAGGCCATTCAAGGTGGCATACTTCTTCTTCTACCGCTTCAAGTTGTTCTACATTCTCGATCTTCACATTCTCAACTATTTTCTCAAAGCCATCTTCTGATTTAAGTTCTTATCTTCAAATAGCTTGATCAAGGAATCAAACATCTTCGGTGCCTCTAGGGAAGACACTTGTGGTATAATTTGATCCGTGATTGAATCAACAATGATCTTCTTGGCCTTGATCAAGTTCTTCTTGTGTAAATCTTTGAGGCTCATCTCCCTCTAGAACTGAAACCTCTCTACTCATGTAGGTGTCCAATTCATTTTCTTCAGAGAGATCAAATACTTCCATGCTTGGAAGTTTTCAACTTCACCAAGCTTATCATCAAGCTGATGTGATAGATCATTTTGAAATGAGAACCTCAAATGCAAATAGCAAAAGATTAGATCTTACCGATTTGAGGTGTCCGTCTTGCTTCCAGAGCTGGTTGATCTAGGGTTTGTCAGAGAAACCCTAATTTTTAAAACTTGGAATATTTCAGATATGATTGCATAGAAAGATATATCTATTCAAATGGAGCTCTCCAATGTACTCCTTTTCTGAAAATAGTGGAGGGAAGCTCCCAGAACAGGAAGCCCTAGTTTTCCAATTTCTTCTGCAGAAATTCCTGTTATTGTTTCTGTTATATCTCCGAAATTACTACTCCTATATGTCTGAAATTTTGCACTGAAGTAGCCTCACATGTCCCTGATCCCCCGGGATAGGGTTCATCAGAATTGGTTTCATCAATTGGGATTTAGGATCATTTTCCCAAGGTGACCTGTTACAGGAATGTTCAGAACAGTGAAGTTGTACGACATGCCATGTGTCACTGGTTCATCTTCAAGTTCTGAAATTTGGAAAAAAGAAATTAAGGGCTGTGCTATTTTTGTAACATCTTCAGGAATTCCATTTGGACCTCTGTATCCCATGATACAAAAATTCTCCCCAGGTGTCCTGTTTAGGGATGAATTATGGAAGAGGCTAGAACCCTAACTTGGAGGGATCATATCTCCTATAATATAGCGAATATAAGGTTGAATTTCGGAAAAAGTGTAAATCAGGATTTTATTTTCGTCCTCTGCAATTTTCAACTCCTGATACTTCGCCAATCGCAGGATATGGTGAATGTACCAAAACTTAGCAGTTTTAGTATTTAGGGTTTTTCCAGATTGGGGTCAAACTAGGGTTTGACTTTCCTGGAGTTTCACCCAACCAAATTTCTTGATCTAGGTCTCCAAACTTAGATTTTTATGAGGATAAAAATCCTATGCTGGGCTCACTCAAAAATTCTTCTTCTATAGAAAGCCATAATTTTCCACACCAAAACTGAAAATGCTCGGAATCGAATTCCGCTTCGACAAAAAGACGCGCCCTTCAATGGAGAGTCAGTCTAGCCTTCTTTTGCTGATCGATCATGGATAGAGACCCCCCCCCCAAAAAAAAAAATCCATAGATTCTTTAGCTGCACAATGTCTTCTTTCAGGGTGGCTCTTATACCATGTTAAATTTTCATATGCTTAGCTAGGACATCAGTATTTAATTTCATTTTCATAACAAAAGCATATAAACAGGATCACTGAAAAATAGACAAGCACAACCATACGAAAGGAACACAAAGATTTATCCTGGGATAACCCTAAAGGGAAAAAACCAGCAAAAGATTCCTCAATATAGATGCCCCAAAAAGATAAAAGATAAAACCAGCAAGGAGATCAAAGCCTGATCCTCCTCCTTCTCTAGATACTTCTCTTCTCCACTAATGCGCTACACAAGTGAGAGTGTGTGCTCAAATGAGGAGAGATACACCTCTATTTATATTCATCCGTTCACTTCAATTAACTCATCTGACATGTAGGCTCGATTTAATCATGTAGGATTGAGTTACACATATAGGCTCAAGTAACCACACGGGGGTGCTAATGACCCACCTTTACAATTAGAGGGGACAACCTTATGACACTTATTAGTTCTTCTGATTAGAAGCATCGAGATACAATATAATACAAGTGGTTCTCTCGGTAGGACCATCGGGGACCACAAAATATACATATAGAATATTCTTTGAAGTTACAATATTTCAACACCCGAGGCCATGCAACATCAGGTGGTGGGTCTGCCATGAGCATGGGTGTGGTTGTTTCAATAGCTAGCTAGAGCCATGGTGACATTCCACGATCAAAACCCCCCTCCTCCTCCCCAGGATTAGATACCTGGGAGTGATACATTTTATACTACCGTGTATTTATATTTTGGTGGCTCGAAAGCCCCATTTTTGTATTATGACACTTATGTATTATCACATTTTGGATGTTTGAAAAACTTTTATGATGATCGTTTTATTTATTTACATGTGTAAAAATGTATGTTTGTGATGAGCTTATTGTCTGTGAAACAAATGCCAATCTAACACATAGTTAGCATATGAGTCAGCAACTTGATTATAAATTCTTGGAACATGTATGTATGTTATGTTGTCAAATTGTCGTTCTAACAATATCACATGTAAGAATCTTCATCATAATGTTGGATCCCTAACATGATACAAGCCATTAAGCTATGACACTACTAACTCTGAATCAAGACGTACCTCAAGAGATAGAACACCATGTAAAATGGCATCCTGTAGAAGCTCGATAATGACACTATATTCAGCAACATTGTTTGAATAGGGTTGTAAACATACGCCTCCTAAAGCCAATACCTGACCCGTAGGAGTATAAATCACCCAAGCAGCAGAGGCTGAGTGTTGAGTGTGGCAGCTAGCACCATCCGTGAATCCTATATAGATGGAAGACTCCATTGCCATCTTCCATAAGAAACAAAAGCTAATCAACAAAACTGATCACCAAAAGAAAAACCTAACTTTGAAAAATACTATACAATAATATACAATAGTCAGCCCTAGCTGAGAATCATGCATAGTACTTTTTAAGATAGAGCCCATTTATAGGCTCCGCCAAGGCCGTCCCTTCACAATCTACTAACTCATAGGCGCCCTTCTCTGACACACGTTTAACAACGTAAGGACCATGTCACATGGGGTTAAATTCTCTTTCCCCCAAGGGTTCTTTAGCTTGATCCCACAAAAGGAAAAAATATGCTTCACTAAAATTCCTTGGATAGACAAATTTATCATATTGGACCTTAACGCGACACTTATTCACTTCTAGAGCCACTAAAGCATCTCATTGCTGCTCATCAAGCTGCTCTAAATGGACCAAACATTCCTCCAATGGGGAAGTGTCTGGTAAGAGCTCTATGGCTAGCTTCAAAGAAGGGATTTCGCACTCACCCGACAATATAGACTCCACTCCATGTACAAGCTAATATGGATAAAAATTGGTGGCAGTATTAACCATGGTCCTATAAGCCCACAAAGCAAGATATAACATGATATGCCAATTGGTCTTGATTTGTGTGATGGTTCGTTGGAGAATGGACCTGAGTGATTTGTTCACTACTTCAACATGTCCATTCACTTGAGGGTAATAAGAAAAAGAATGCTCCTATTTATACCCTAACTTCGAGGCCAACTCTTCCATCATCCGATTCTGAAAGTGCCTACCATGGTCAGTGACAAGCTCTTTCGGAATACTGAATCGAGCAATGATCTAGTTGAATACGAAATGTGTGGCTGTCTCACCATCAAATTTAATCGTGGGCATAGCCTCAACCCATTTCATGAAATAGTCAACAGCCACGATAATATGATGATGCCCCCCAGTTGAAGCTGGGTTGCAATCCATGAAATCAAGCCCACACTTATTGGAGGGACCAACGGTGACAATTGGATGTAATGAGGTAGGATGTGAGTGCATATTGCGTGTAAACACTTGACAAGGGTGGCACTTCTTGACTGCATTAACACAATCTTTAAAGATCGACGACCAGAAATAACCCACTCTCAATATTTTTTGGGTTGTAGAAATCCCAGATAAATGACCACCACATGCCCCTCCATGGCAATCATTCAGCACAAGCTCAGCCTCCTTATGAGCTAAACAATGACATAAAATGGAATCTACCCCATGGCGGTATAATGTGTTATCCACTATGAGGTAATTCTTGGATACGTGATGTAATCATCGTCATTCATCCCATGAAAGGTGAGTAGGGACCTTCAATGTTTGTAAATATATGATAATACACCCACACCATGGATCCAAAGTTGAGATCAGGAAAATGTGCTCATTGACAAACGTATCTTCACAAACTTCCTCCTCCTCCTTGCTTGGGAAATAAGATATAAGCTCCACAAAAATCAACGATTTCTTCGATTTTGCCAAAACAAACTCAAGATCGAATTCTTGCAAGATGAAAATCCACTTATTATACTTTCCCCCTATCATCCTTCTAGTGAGGACGAAATGAAATGGATTGACATGGGCTACCACCAAGGTCTGGCGAAGGAGAATATAATGTCTCAATATTTGAACTACATGAATGGTAGCTAAGGCAAGTTTCTCCACATGGAAATAACAGATCTCCGCATCTATAAGGTTTCGGCTCAAATAATATATGACATGCTCTTGGAGCTCCTCATCCTCCTGAACCAAAGCCATACCAATCGTCTCCATGGATGCGGCCACATAAAGTAAAAAGTCATGGCTATAGTCAGGTGGACTAATCACCGGGGCTGATGTTAAGGCTCGCTTAAGCGCATCAAAGGAATCTTGGGATCGCTCATCCCAGCAAAAGGTAGTGTCCTTCTTCAAAAGACGCATAAAGCCTCTAGTCAAATTGGAAAATTTAACTACGAATCTCCATAAGAAATTTTCCATGCCTTGCAAATATTGAAGATGTCTAATGTTTCTCGGGGGAGACAATTGAAGTATTGCCTCAACCTTCAAAGGGTCGACTCTTATACCCTCCTTGGAGACAATGAACCCTAATAAGCAACCAAATTTCACACAAAATATGTATTTATAAGGATTTAACCTGACCAAGTAATGGCGGCACCTTTTGAACACTAATCTCAAATGGTAGGAATGACGCATCCTCTGACAAGAATGAGCAGCAAGGTCATCCAAAAAGACTTCAATAATCGATTTGAGATCATGTAAGATCAAGGTCATAGCCCACTAAAAAGTGGCTCTGGCATTTTTAAGGCCGAAAGGCATTTTTCGATATGCAAAGGTACCCCAAGGACAAATAAAGGCAGTCTTATGTTGGTCCTAAGGTTTGATTTGTATCTGATTGTATCTGGAAAAGCCATCCATAAAGGAAAATACCTCGCTTCCCTCACACTCATCCAAAATTTGTTCAATAAATGGTGTGGGAAAATTATCCTCAGGATAGGCACGATTAGAGTCACGGAAATCAATGCATATATGGATCGTTCCCTGCTTCTTATCAACTGGAATGAGGTTTGAAAACCACTCCGTCAAGGGAACGGGATAGATAAAAATGGCATTCAACATATTTTCTATCTCATCCTTAATCACGGATGATTTTTTAGGATTCACCGCACGTAAGTGTTGTCAAACAGGCTTAGCATTAGGAGAAGTTTTAATTTCATGCTCAACAAGGCGAGGTTCGATACCTGGCATTTCCTCGTATGACCAAGAAAATACATCACAAAATTCTTTGAACAACTCGATATACTCTTGAATCTCAGCATGGGAACATTCTTCCCCAATATAGACATTCTCAATCTTGCCAGGATCATGAGATATTTTGATATGAATGGTAGGGGATATATTCACCATGTTTCCATAAGCCATCAGACCAGGAGAGCTTAATGGAACCATGGGACTACCAACTCTCTCACTAAGAATCTCCTTAAAGTCTTCACACTCCAAATGGTCAAGCTTGGGAAGAAAGTAAGATCTATGATGCAACTCTTCCCAAGGTGGCTCAACCCCAAACATAGCCTCAATAATAGCTTCATCTGATGGAAAAACACTATCAAGGAAGTCATGTGTGTGAGAACACTCAACTGTCCATGCAGGAAGCACATATGGGTCCTCCTCCTCCATCCGCGAAGAGGAAGGACTAAGCTCTGCAACACATTCAATATTAGCTTGATATGATATCATAGTTGCAAGAAACGACACGTCTGTTTCGATGGGCTCACTCGAAGGTCTCGGTGTAGGAAGAATCCAAGGATATTCCATATGAGTGTTGTGAAAAGACACCGAACGCAATGACGACGAAGCCTCACCGGAGGTAGACCCGATCATAATAACATGTGCATGACAACTAAATGATCCCATAAGGGATGGGTACATGCCAACACCCACACTCCCAGTTGCCGGCTGAGAGTGCGCGACAATCGGGACTGAAGCTCCCGAAGATGCGGTAACACATGGATTCTTGAATGACATTTGATCAATCGTAACTATCTTCCCATTAAATCGAAAGCATACAACTCAAAATAGAGAAGAAGCTACGGCTTGCATACTATACATCCAATTCCTAACCAGTAACAGATTGTAGTCAAGGGGTGCATCAACCACCTTGACCTCAATCGCGACGGTCTTCCCTCCCAAACGGACCTTAAGAGAAGGAAGAATGTCGGGCAGCCGAAACAATCTACCATCAAATGCAGTCAATATGGTAGTGGATTTAGACAACTCGGGGGAACCCAAACCCTTCCAACACGCCAAAGACATCACGAAAGTAGCAGCGCATTCGTCAATCACAGTGCGTTTGACGGTCTTGTTAAGACATTCTACATGAATCAAGAGAGACACATAGTAAGGAAAGTGAGGCTGTAGTCCTGCGGTTTCAAATTTGATGAAAGAGGAAGAATTATCATCGTTAACACCAAGAGTAGAAAGCAAAGCCTTCCTTTGTGAAGGACAAATCTGAAGTACTTTGAGTGCAGACATCACACAAGGAGTGTGGCCCAAATCCTCGACAACGGAATAGTTCTAGGCGGCTCGGGCATTAGGATTGTGCCCCGAATGATTAAGGAATCCCTTAGGAATGCGAGGTGCAACTTCAGGTTTATCCACAAGGTTTTCAATACGCAAAGGACTCCTAGGTGGAGTAGGTTCCTTTCCAAGGTTTGGTTGTGACGAACCATAGTCCTTTGCACGAGTCACAACCTTAGTAGCACGCACCATATTGATGCAACCATGACCATTACTAGCTTGCGATGGATATTGATCTCCACCAAACTGATCATGGGTCCTCGATTTCATATTTTGATTATGAGGTAAAGGGTTTGTCAGCATAGCTGGGCCCTGTGCTATGAACCTTGAGGCTTCTTCTATCCAAGGGCACAAGCGAGTGAGGTGGTCATCCTTACACAACTTGCAAGGAAACTTAACCTTACGTTTAGGCTGCTTGTCCCCCCCAGCATTTCGAGCATTATTGTCATTAGAATTGGCATTTTCATTCCTATTCCCACCCTTACTATTTTTTTTACCATTCATCTTATTCCTTCCGGGTTGCTGGTTACCCTTCTGGTCCGACAATTGCACCGAAAGCACACTCTCCATTTGGGTGGGTTGAGACGAAACTGTGGCTTGTCTAGAGGAAGATTGGTTGATAGACAATTGACTCACCTATTTCAAAACCGAATCTGCAGGTTTGGTACTCATACAACCAACAATGCCATCGGCATGTGGTCCAGGTTTGATCTTAGGGTCGAAACTAGAACGCAGAGCATTAGGAATGATCTCATATAACAAATCAGATTGAGCATAAATCAAATCCAATTCCTACGCCCTAAAAATGTCTTGTTCCTCATTTTGAACTCTGAATGTAGAAACATCCTTTGCTATATAAGGTAGTAACGAATTAAGGAACCACTCAAGGAGAAACTCCGGTAGCATGAAGTCTTTAATCAATCTCTTCCATCTATGTCACTCTTGGATATGGTCTGAGATATGCGTGGCTTTGTCTTGCCAAAATGACGACAAGAGTTCCGTACCAACATCGTAATGCACTGGTAGCTAGAAGTGGTTGAGAAAATTCATAGCTAGGTCATCGAACAAAGTGAATGCCCCCCTAGGTAACTCTATGTACCATTTCGTTGCAGGCCCTCTAAGGGTTCATTGAAATAGCCTTAAACGGATAGAATATTTGTGTAAGGAATTAGAAGAGCACCAAAGGTGAAATGTAGTAACATGTTCACTAGGATCTTCTCTTGGTTTGTCCTCGAATATGGGGATGTCCGAGGGAAGCTTTGCAGGGACAGCCGGCCAAGCTAGGTCATAAGATACCAGATCGTTCATTAGTCTCGACAAGTCAAGAAAATTTAACGCTGCGAGGAAAGGGAGCCTAGGTTGAACAGGTCTATGAGATGCTCCCTGATAATTTTGGTTCACATAAGACTGATCACCGTAACCACCATGGCCATGGCCATAGTATCCTCCTCCCATTTGACCCATGTAGGGTGTCATGGAAGCACCATAATGTGGTGTACCTTGACTATTTGGGGCTACAAATCCATAATTGTGGGAGTAAACGGGTTGTTGATACCCGTACCCATAAGGTGAATAATTCTGTGCATACTACAGTCCATAATACGGTCCATAAGAAGTCCCATGAGATGTCCCATGAGAAACTCCATAGGTAGGAATATACATTACGGAAATAGGAAAATGACCTCTAGAAGTAGGAATACGACCTCCCGAGACAACAGGAAGTACTTGACTCTGAGAAACAACTACGTGAGTAGCAACAGTATGCACATGACTCATAACAACATTTCGACCTGAAGGACCACGTGAATTATGGGGAGGAATATCATTCGAAGAAATAGGAATAGAGGACGAAGGGACATGTGAAACTATGTAAGTGGTATTCCCTACCATCACTCGTCTTGGTTCTAGTATATTAATAGGACTGCTAACACCAGGTCTAGGATGAATGTGAGATGTAGCCTCCACCATCGATATGGAGAGTGCAATGTGACTCGTTCTCCCAAATCTCTCCACATGGAAAGGAATGGGAATGCCCCCAGGCATAGTGCTAGGATCAAATTTTGACTCTGCATGATGTGCTGGATCATGTGCAGGGATACCAGACATGTCATAACTAACATAACTAGTGCTCGCAGGTTCATGATGAGTCTCATTGCCCGAAAGCCAATATCGATGACCTGTGAATGAGGGATCATACCTGGAGTGTGTAGGTATATCATGTGAAGGAGCGAACCTAGAGTGTGTAGGTATATCAGGTGAAGGATCATATACAGGAGTAGGATCTTCTTCCCCAACCTCCTAAGGTGGAGAAGACAACTCAAGAATTTCATCTTCATGATCTCCCATCATGTGTGAATCAATGTGAGAAGTAGTCCACCTAGACTGTCTATTTCTCTCTCCCAAAGGAGGAGGAGATGTAGAAGGATGAAGTCCTGCTAAACAATGAGAATGGCAGGGTGCCACACTCGAATCCATGATGACTCAAAAAATGAAAAAGACTCTCTAATTATGCCAACCCTAAGCAAGCTAACATGCACAGAGCATACACCAATATAATCTAAAGCAAATCACAAGCAAACAAGGGTAGGATATGTGAGCTCCTGAATTAAGTAGGCATGTCTTTCCTAGGAGAGGCTTGAGACTCCCATACACAACAAGCGGAGGTTCGTATCCAATTATTGTGGCCCTTAGCTTAAACGCATATAGTGACTGTGTTGTCCCACCCCAACCTAGCTGGGACACCTACAGAATAACCCTTGCAAAGTACCCCCTCAATAGCCTAGGTAAGGCAACTAAGGTCACCTCAATATAATCAATGCTTAGGTAGACAATCGCAGGTGAGATTGACCGTATGGGTAGGGTAGCAAATACCAAAACTCTTGAAAGAGCCCCCAGATATGAATACAATCCTAGAAAAATCTCCGCTGCTACTCAGTTATGACTAGGGGTCATCCTAATCAATAACCGCTCACACTGCCTCGTGCTTAACTCCCTTGTAAGAGGAGGATCCTGAGAAACACTAATTATACCAAGGAATTTCACACTCTCATCTGGACAGACACATACATGTTGTTGTTTAGTGATATTAGAGAATTTACTCACAATGAACTATTCCAAGACCCTAAAACCTAATCTTGTTGGTGTACCCTATCAAAGAAAATAGTGTAATCCATTTTAATTAAGCGTTGATTTTATTTGGCTTTATTACTCAAAAAAGGTAGATGACCATGCAACCAATGGTGTTATGATGCAACATGAAGTAAAATGCACACCTAACAATCAATGCAAATGCATTGTGTCGAATGAAAAATAGGGCATGCTACTACGTGAAGTGCAAAATTTTCTTCAAATGACAAATGCAATCATTCCTATATGAAAGCCTTACTAATACTTCTCTAAGAAAACCTAGTGCAAGTACCATGCAAAGTGCAAAGTGCAATGCATAAAGATGCAAAGGAGCAAATATTTTTGGATTTTTTGAATAAAAATGAGATAGAAAAGCAAAAGAATGATTCTACCATCCATAAACTCTGCAAGCACAATCAAATATCACTCACGCAAAGTACTAAGGTAACAGAACTCTAATGCACCAATCCAAAAACAAAAAATAAAAAATGCAATGACAAGAACATTCTTTAAAAAAAAAATTACCCTAAAAAATGTGTCTCTGGTCAGAAACAGAGGTGTATACAGACTCTAGCAGTATCAAAGGAGACTCAGCAATCATCAAAATTCACCCAGCAACAATCAATCTTCTTCTAAAAGGAAAAACTCAGGGCATACGTGACTCTATGCAGAAAACCTGTGTATGTACGTAGATATAGCAGTCAAAACCGTGTGTATAGGCGACTGTGAGTTAAAAACTCACGTATAGGAAGAAAAATGTTTACAAATGAAGGCAAGCAGATAAGCTGAGACAAAATTCACACGAATCAGACACTACTAGGAAAACATGCCCCAGGACCCGACTCAGAAACAAAGAAATTATAGCAATTCAAGAACATTGAATGCCGATAAAAATCCCCGAAGGACAATTACTAGGAATTCCCTAGTGGAGTTGCCATTTCTGTTACAGAGAGAAATTCCTATGGCTTGGGGTACCACAATAGTTAGCTTGAATCCAGAAATCAATCCTTTCCTATAAGCAAGAGAAACCAAATATCTAACACTAAAGGATTTTGATTCGTACCTTATTCCAGATGGTTCATGTAGATCCCCGTTGAGCTTTCCAACTCCAGCTTAAATTGATAAATTGCTTCCTCAACATTCAATAAACAAGACACGCATGCTATATATAATCGTGTTAGACCTACTCTAGAATATATAATCAATAACATATTAGCATTTGAAATCATCCATGGATCAAATATTCATTCAAATACACATTATTGGACAGGAAAAGATATTTCTATTAATAGAAAACATAGATTACAATAGAGACAACCTCTGTCGACATGTCTGTGAATTAGAGAAACTGAGTCCCCCACTTGGGCCTCCACCACTTCAATCCTCCATCTCTCGATAGAAATCTCACAAACAAAAGGAAAGCTTGGGAAGAACAAAAAAGTGCTCGAAGAGACAAAGGGATGCAGACTCAAGTATAAGCTTCGGCAACAATGGACTATAGTTTACTTGCTCTCAATTCCTCCTCCCTTCAATGTGTATCCAAAGGTTTGTTATATAGCTCTTCAATGGGGTAATGAAAGGTCAAATCTGAGTGATCTCAAGGCATATGGAAGGCTAGGAGACAAGTGATTCAGATCCACATCAAGGAAAACTCCAAAATAATTTGGCCTTTTGCACGCATCCCGATGTACGCGGTTTTAGGGGTCAAACCCGCGTATATACATGAGGGTTTAAAAGTCACGTATGGAAATTTTTGCATGTTTTTAGGGATGAACTTGGAAACATCAAAAGTACAAAAATGGTCCATGGGGTCTAAGGAGTCTGCAGAGGGACAGGGAAGGCCATAAAAATGTGATTCACCATGTGTGGTAAAATCAGCTATAACAGATGCCCCCTAATGTGTGAGGTCAGAGGGGTCATACGATGGCCGAAATACATTTTAAGTCCATCCCAGAAGTGAAGTAATGAAGAACCCAGTGGAAGAACCAGCCATCCAATCAGCACTATACAATGATACAACTCTGCACATAACTGAAAATAGATATAGCAGTCCCAGATACATAAGAGTATAATGGCCATGAATAGGCATGATACAATATAACATATGTGATGATCGCCATGTACAATATAAATAGATCAAAATCTCCATCATGAAGATATACAAAGGATCATGATCTCCATGAATACTGAAGATATATAATGGATCAAGATCTCCATAATGGCTGGAAATGTCTGACATATACTAGAATCAAGTCACGAGAGCTGAAATCTCATGAACATTGGCACGATCAAGGAGGTAGCATATAAGAGATTCCACCAATCTGGAAGGTCTTCTACACAAACTGCTATGAGTACATGTCCTACTATGTGAATAGAGGTGTCGAGGTCAAACATAGTAGTCCATCATCTAATTACCGGTCATTGATGTATACCATTAACAGACGTGAGATCACCCACCGATAATGAAAATGGGAATCAAGGTACTAGAGTGCAAACTAACAAGTGTGAATAAATATGTTGAGGTCGAACACTTGAGAGAATCCATTGATTAGGGGACATTGATGTATTCCCAAAACCTGTCGATGGTGAGAAAACTTGCCACTGATGATTGCAATTCTCAAGGAACTCAAACATGACTCTAGATTCCTATCCAAGAATAAATGATCTGAAGTCGATGGGATGAAATCTGATGGATGGAGGGCATTAAGGCATCGCCCATCATCTAACACGAGGTACTCAGCAAAGCTGTATAATGTGGAAGGACTCGATCATAAGGTGCACGAACCAGTAACTGTACCAGGAATGGTTGACATGCAAAGTCAAGATAACTAAGGAATGACCGACTTAAGTTTCAACTTCCTTTGAACAAGAACATAAAGGTGAATGGTGACTAAATGTAGGCAGCATAGACTCGATATACAAAATTGGGACATCTCTCTGACATAGGAGGCATTGACAAAGGCACCATAGGGACTAGAATATTACCCAGTCGGTGGAGATCAACTCAGATAAATGAGTACAACTCCTAAATTCAAACTATTAACCCAACCAATGGATGTGATATACAGTGCTCTGTTCGAAGGTGACACGACTCGACTGCTGCCAAAGATAACATCTTTTCTTGTTCGGATTTTTGGTTTTTAAATTTTTTTTTTGTATTTTTTCAAATATTTGAAAAGCTTGAAAAATAATAAAATCACTTTAAAGTTACAGACTAGGAGGAGACGAGTGTCAAATGGGAAAACAAACTAGTTCCAAGTAGTAGAACATACCTATGCTCAATGCAAGGACACATGTGTAGGATAGCGACACTCAGGGGAAAGTCCCCTCCCAGTAAAAATAGGGAATCAATATGTAAAGGATATATAAAAAGGCTTTGCGTGGCTAGACATGAGACAAGCTCAGGCTATATGGCTGATACTCAAAGTCAAGGAATCCGGCATAAGGCTCAATGAGGCAAGCAAAGCTCATGATAATGCAATTACAACTTTAAATAAGGGAGTCATGAGGAAACATACCAGCAAAAGATCAAGAGGAGTATGAGGCTCTTGTGAAATGTCATGGTGATACTATACAACAGACTCCCACATCCTAAAAGACAAAATGTCAGCATGGGCACCAAATGCAAACAAGGAGCTAACTAGGGTACCCATGTAAGCTCAAGCTCTACCATTCACATCATGTCACTTCTAAAACAACAAGAAAGTTTCGTGACAAGATAGAATGGGTTCATACCTAAGGTTATAATGAAACGGTCATAAGGTCATGCAAAATGCAAATGGAGGTGAGACCTAACTATATGCTAATTTAAATATCATACCTGAAATCGACAAGAATGGGTCAAAACAACGGTCGAAATGGTGCTCAAAATGGTCTCCTACATCATATATTAGTAAAAAATGGTCCAAAACGGTCAAAAATGGTCCCAAACTATAGAAAAGGGGGTAAAAATTTTCTAAAATTTGAAAAATTTCTATAAATAGTAAAAAACTCAAAACATTATATAACATTTGAAATTTTTACCCAATTGAGCTCAGAACTTCAAACACGAATTCCGAGAGATCCAGTCGACGGAATTTGGCACCATTTTTTCCAGGTAACTTCCCATGCCTTGATCTTTCATTTTCATGTAAATTTTTCAATTTTCCATGGTCTAATTTGATTTCTAGGCAATCCTAATTAGGTGCCTCGGCCACACGGAAATCAAGGATTTTTCCACGTATAGGGCTGGATATACATAGAAAAATGCCCCAAAGTCGCGTACATACATTGTTGTTTAGAAAACAGTCACATATGCGGCCATGTTCAAGTTTTTCTAAGACATGTAATGACCCAAACTTGAAATAAATGTGCAGGATGGTTCTAGAATGGAGGGAACGAAAGCACGAGGATGTAGAAGAAGCAATACGGGGTGATCTAATGGGCCAACAGGCTCTTTGTGCATGCGGGCTCTACAAATTTTGGTGTCTTGGTGGCTTAAGGGCCAAACCAAGACTGCTGCAGATGCTAGTAGATTACTAGGATCCTGACTCAGAGTCATTCTAGATTGATAGGATGTCCCTCACCATAGAATTGGAGGACATATACTTCATTACTGGATTGTCCTGACGGGGGGAAGTGGTGAACCTACGTTCTCGCGGGATCAAAGGTGTCCTCACCATAGATGAGTACATAGCAATGTATTGTTATTCAGACATAGATAAGGTCAGGAGTTAAATCCCAACTAACTCCATACATGTGCTAGGCCTAAAGGCCATACTACTGACACTCGGCAGGATAGCAAGGCTAGCCTCACAGCACCACCCCTCGTGGCCCCTGATGTTCTATGCAGTGGAGTGCATGAGACCCATGGTTTACTATTGGAGCACTACGCTATTGAGCAACATGAAGCACCAACTCAGTGAGTTCAAGATGGGAAAGGTACAAAACTTTGGTTTTCGTAGTATACTGAGCACATTTTTCTTTGAGCGTGTTCCAGGATTGTTGTCCGCCGATTACACACCAGCAGCAGAAATATTTTGAAAGCTGTCTCCTCACTTGAGAAAGTGGGAGAGGTGTGACCTTGGGGGCAAGCATAGAGTTACGTACTGTCACCTACTCCTAGCTCCTCCGTTTAGGCTAACTCCTAATGGAGCCAAGGGGGGTAGTCCCTAACAAAGATTTTTCTATGGCTCAATGTTTAAGTTAAGTTTTAAGATGTTTTAAGATGTGGATGGTTGTTGTTTAGGAGTTACTTGTGATTAGAAATGATTAATTTTATGATTGTGACACGTAAAACAAAGAAATCCACGTTGCTAGCAAAATATCATACAGATAAGCAAAATATTCCAGACTTTACTTAAGCATTCAGATATAATCAGCAAAAATAAACCATAGACAGTTGATCAAGATAGAATATTACTCAATTATAACGAAGGACTAGTGCCTTATGGATTCAAATAAATGCGTGAAATAAAGTCTAGGAATTAAGCTAGTGAATATTAGGTTTTGCAAGTGCTCTTGGTAGATTTTAAGAATTTTAAAGAATGCTCTTGATTACGGTGTCAACAAAGGTTTGTCAAAGCTGGGAGACTCTTCTAAGTTTCCTCCATTTAAGACATGTTGGGATCACCCAGTATCCCAGGCTGATATTGTCAAGTGACCAGCTAGCTGAGAATCTATGACAGCAGGAGGTTCCGGTGCCTCTACTAGGAAGTACTTTGGAAGAATCCCTACAATGTCAGTGCATTAGTTACGGGGTGTTTAAGTATTATTAGGTTACTCTTGTGGGTTTTAAAGATCCAGTTCTGTTTCTGGGTACTCCGATCTAGGATCGGTCAGAGCATACTCCGGCAAGGGGGGAGGGGGGTTAATTAATTAAAGGGGTGTGAGTTGTGAATTTTATTAAGTTGATTAATTAATACTCTCCAACAGAGAGCACTCTTGACCCTACCTTGTGACAGTGGTTCAAGACACTTAGTTAATATAGACGAGACTAATGCAGGGATTATGCAAACCTAGGATGCTCTCCGATAGAGAGTGCATTTGACTTGTGTTTTTGCAAGTTCAAGAGTCTTACTTAAGAGTTAATTGATTAAACAATGTGAATAAAAAAAGCAAATATGACTTATTAAACTCTCCAACAGAGAGCACTCTTGATCCACCTTATGGTGTGATTCAAGATATTTAAACAATCGATTTACTTAGAAATATAAACAATTTATTGGAGTAATCAAATTAATTAATGAATTAGGAGTGATGGATTAACAATTAATATTCTAAGCATAAGATGCAAATAATGATGAAGACAAGCAAATCTAACCTAAGCATACATAAGTAAACACAACACAAGCCTCCCCAAATGGGGGAGGATGAGAGTGGGGACTTAAAAACCCCACTCAAACAAAAGTACTTTATTGAAATTATTACAATTTGCCTTTAGGAATTTAATCCCTGAAAGGGCTTTTCAAATAAAAGCATACAACTCTACTATCATTAAAATTTTCGTAAAAAAAGAGTGTGGTTTACTTTTACTTGAAACTTTTCTCGAAGCTTTTCTCGAACTTTACAAAAAGGGAAAAGAAAAAGTTTGAATGAGAGCAAAAGTGTAAGGAAAAGAAGGCTGAAAATAAGAAGAAAAGGCTAGGAAGAAGGAAGGAAAACAAAGAGAAGGTCAAAGACAAGAAAAAGGAAGAATAGGGCAGCCAACTATGAGGCCAAAGGAGTATAAAAAATGATGAAAACGGGGCAGCGATGAAGAAGGAAGATGGCTGTCATAAAAATAAAAATAAAGGACAGCGAACAAAAAGGGGAAGAAAAGGCCAAAAACAAGATGGAAGAAGGCCCAAAAACTAGGGCAAAAAGAGGCAAAAAATGGGCATAAACTAGGGCACACTAAGGCTGTCCAAAAAGAAGAAAAATGAGCGATAAAAAGAATAAAATGGGGCAGCGATGAAGAAAAGATAAGAAAGGGAAAAACCAAGCAAGGAGGAAAATGATAGAAAACAAGAAAAACAAGGGGATCAAGGAGCAAAAAGAGAACTAGAAGAGGGAAGTTCGGTAACCAAGAAAGTATTTGAAATTATGGATGGAACCCAAGAGAGAGAGCTAGACTCCCAGCTTTCTTTTTGTATTTTGAAGAAGAAGATCTTTGTAGGTCCTACAATGAAAGTGTTAGATTAAAAAAGGTTGCTTGAAGCCTGGGATAGAAGTAGTTGAGCTCACACCCTTCTTCAACCTGTGAAGCTTGAAAACACACTACAACTCAACACAAAACGTGAGATCAAAATACATGCTAGTATGCTAAGAAAATTGAATCATGATCAACATTATGTATATAATGATTACTCATGTCCATCAAACTACTAATCTAATTCGCATAAACAATCAAGTTGAACTAAAAATGGTTGTTCTACTGTGCCAACAATGGCCCTCTTGAGCTAACAAATAAACAATTTAATCTCACATAAGCATTAAAGAAAATAGGGGTTAGAGACAATATCACCTTAATGAATTGCAAAAAACTACCACATCCAAGAGCTCATGGACCTCCAAAGTCTGATGTTTATTAACAAATTAAAGCAAATGCTTGATACAAATTATCAGAGTAACTTTGCTACAAAATTCCATCCTCAATAGAGTTGAAAGAGCCTCTTTTTAACAAATGAGAGAGTGCTAAAACCCTAAAACCAAAAAACCAACCCTAACCAGCTTAGCCACCTAACAAAGAGCCCAGACCTAAACTGGAGAACTGGGAGTGAGGGGAGGCCTCCACCCAGGCAAGGCACCCCACTCCAAAATTGTGCACTGAAAACAAGCTAAGGATGAGGCCACATGTGTGAGTCTGGATGTAGGTAAGCTCATCCTTTAGGTATGGCAGGAGCCTGAGCTAGGTTTGGGAAGCCCACTGATGGTGTAAGCTTCAGTATTTACCTTGATCAAATCATCTGACCAATGAGAGCTCTCCATCTCATCTTTAGCTGTAGATGCCATGTCTGATAACTGATAATAAATTAATTGCTCTCTTAATGATGACTGATGCTGAGTTATGATAACTCCAATCATCATAAGTGTTCCATGAGATGTCATTTAGTCTTTTATTTTACTAAATTTGGATTAATTTGGAGAGTTTTAGTTTTCTCCAAAATAATCTTTTTTTAATAAAAATCATTTTTTTACTAAAAATCATTTTTTACTCAAAACTGACTTTTTTTTAGTAAAAAGGCATTATGTGTCCGATTGCTGATCTAAAAGTTGGTTCTGACTGGCTAGCTGATCAAGAATGATTTTTGGCTTAAGGTTAGAGCCTTCAATCACTGAATTTTGAGTCTGGATCATGAACGGGTTTTTTCCATTTAATTTATGGAAAAATTAACCCAAAAAACTTAGGAAAAGTAATTAAAAATTAAAAAATAATTTTTCACTGTTTGAAAAAGGTTTTTTCAATTTTTTTTTATGTGTCCAGATGACTTAAGACATGACCATGATCTATATAAATAATGTATAGTAGGATTATAACACTCAGTTGGGCTCTAATAACCCCCCAAGGCCCAGAATTCAATATCGAGCATTCCAGCTTTGGATGAAGCGGGAGAAAACCTCATCAATTATACTCGGCTAAAGGAAAAGCATAATTGTCAGGCGAAAAAAACTCCCTGGAATACCCTATTTGAGATTCTATGTCTCAGGAGACCGAACCACTAAAAAATATCCTACTAGCACATTTTATTACAAACCCCGTGGGGCCATGGTCAAAATTATTCAAATAAAAAAGTGACTAGCCAATATTGGCTAGACAAGTAGACAGATCAACTGATACACTGGAATCAGAATTTGAACAAGTCTATCAACTAGCAGCTCCTCAAGTAACCCAACTATGGTACAAAAAGTTGGATAACATCTGGCTCCAACTATGGGATGTGTGCTCGATCTAATCTCTTATGCAAGGAGAGCATACGAGAACCCCAAAATCTCTGGTTTCCACATCCTGTAAAAACATCTCAACTTGACAAGAAAAACCTCAGTAGCACAAGTTTTATGAAAAAGAGCCAATGATCCAAAAGTTTCTTTATTCAAAAGAATGACAAAACTTAACTGAAAAATTTATTTAATCCTAAGTACAGAAAGAAAATGCTACAGTAAATGCTCACTTTAAGGAGCCTATTTTCCTACTCTAAGCATGGAAATAAAAACAGTTATGTGTAATCATAAATCCAGTGTAGCCATCTAAGCATTTTATTAATATAAAAATGTTTCACCTTGTCTTTGGTTACTAGCCAAAGTAAGGACACAATTTCCAGAAAATGCAAACCTGCGTGATGATCTAGAATGGGCGGGCTAGATGGGGAATCATAGGCATGAATAATGTCATCAAACGTCTTCCCACACTGGTAGATGCTCACGCAGGCTACTTCTATCCATGATTGGATAGCGTTGATATACAAATCAGGATAATGTGGCAGGTCAACTACTCCATCATGCTGATCATCAAGGCTTATCAAATAATAACTCATTGTATAAGCCCTAAGGTGCTCCAAAAAATAAGGAACATCTATATGTGAAGACGATGGCTGAGAAAAAACTTCAACTAGTTGTATCCCATCTGATTCTTCATCGCACTGCTTTTTCAAATCCTTATTACTGATCATATAAAAACTCTGACTGCTCTTCCTTATAACTTTCATAAGTCTCAGAAGAACAATTCTTACTGATCATATCATGGATGGGATTCTCAAAAATATTCTCAAAGGTATCATAGGTTGGATTTTCAATAAATGTCCAATAGTCATCATCACCATCTATGTTATATATGAGAGATGCCTCATCACTGGTATCAAGTCCATGTCTGTACTTCTCATTTTGCTCAAAACCATCTTCTTCAAAAAGATGGGTTTCAAAGATATCACAAGGGACCCAACTTTCCAAATATTTGTCATCCGGTGGAGTGCATGGAGGAATCTCATCACATGAAACATCTAAGATTGGATTTTTAATTGAAGTTTCAAAGTTATCATCCATCTTAGATGTAAGGGATTCTTCCTCACTTGTATCACATCTGATTCTATATCCCTCCTCATGATCATAGTCATCTTCTTCAAAAAAAAAGGTCACAAGGTAGTAAACCTTCCAAACTATCATCATTATGCTCATTAGTAGGATTAGTGCTAAAGTTTTTAGTGAGATCATCCAATTGCTGACTATAATCTTCAACTTAACCCTGGGTTTCTATGGTGAAAGAATGGAGCTGTCCAACCGTGTTAATGTATTCAGGCTCTCTTGAATATTGTTTTGTCTCTCTCCAACTTTCTTTGGAAATATCATGCATGTCATATACATAGTTTATGTACTTAGGCTTGCTTGATGATGCTTTAGGAGCACAACCCTCTGGAAAACCATGCTCCTGAACATAGCATGCATAATAACAAGAAGATTCTTTATGAAGGTATTTACATGCCCTACAAAATGGCTTATACTGCTCAACCATGTTATCGGACTCTAGCTGATGAGGAGGCCTATGTTCATGGTTGGGTGCCTTTCTTTGCCAATTTACTTTTGGAGGAAATGTTCTTGGGACAGGTTGTGATTATGCTCTTTCCATACTAATGACCTTGTTCTGCATCTCTTTCATTTGAGCTAAGTGTTCATCTTCCATTCTTCCAAGTCTTTCATTCATTTCCATCATTTCTTTTCTGTAGGAATCCTCTTCTTTATGCTTATTTGACTTTAATAGAGTCGAGGACTTAGAATAACCAGGAAGGTTGGATTCACCTGAAGGCTGCATATTTCTGTCTATTTTGACTGCCATTTCTTATGCGTTTAGAAGAGTAGTGGGTTCTTTATCCCTGATCTGATATTTCATCTTCCCACTAAGTGCTTCAATGTAATAAAGCAAGATAGATGGTGCAGGTGGTTTATAAATGGCGGGAATGGCATTGGATAGTTCTATGAATCTTTGGTTGAACTCATCCATAGTCTCATTCTCCTTCTTCTTTATGTTTGTTAAAGAAGCTAGTTGATTCCTAGGCTCCTTCTTTTCACCAAGTCTGTTAGTGAAGGCAGTCTTGAAAGCTTCAAGTGTAGAAAAGGAGTTGTCTGGTAAATTTCTATACCAGTCGTCGGCCTTTCCATCCATAGATAGAGCAAATAAATTCATATACACGTCATCATGTTGGATGACCGGATCATTCACATAAGCATTGATACATCTAGAAAAGTTCCTAAGGTGCATGGTGGAGGTAATGGCATCAGTGCCTATATACATTGGGAGCTTCTCGACAGCTTTGTTTGGAAGACGGTGGGGTTGACCTACTATCTGAGAAAAATCAAGCTGAGTAAAATACTCGCCCATTATTTCAAAGACAGTGGTATTAGTCTTTTCAGGAAATAAAATGTGGATGTCTGAAATAGACTCAGATCCAAGTTCTGCAAGGATCCTGTGAGAATATAGTTTGTTTAATCTCCTCCTTAAGACCTTTTCAGGGTCAGGGATGAAATCGACCAAACCTACAGAGTTTCTTCTAGTAGAATACCTTAAGGTGTTAACTGACAGTGGAGTCACCAGGTGGACTTAAGTCTAATTTTAGAGAGTGATTGGACTAAAAATCTACCAAAAAGGATAAAAAGGTAAAAGACTAAAAGAAACAAAGGTTGTCCAGGGACAAAAAGATTTGTCCTCGGCAACGACGCCAAAAGATGTTGTCCGCTGATTGCACACCAGCAGCAGAAATATTTCGAAAGCTGTATCCTCACTTGAGAAAGTGGGAGAGGTGTGACCTTGGGGGCAAGCACAGAGCTAGGTACTGTCACCTACTCCTAGCTCCTCCGTTTAGGCTAACTCCTAACGAAGCCAAGGGGGGTAGTCCCTAACAAAGAGTTTTCTATGGCTCAATGTTTAAGTTAACTTTTAAGATGTTTTTAGATGTGGATGGTTGTTGTTTAGGAGTTACTTGTGATTAGAAATGATTAAGTTTATGATTGTGACACGTAAATCAAAGAAATCCACGTTGCTAGCAAGAGATCATATAGATAAGCAAAAGATTCTAGACTTTACTGAAGCATTCAGATATAATCAGCAAAAATAAACCATAGACAATTGATAAACATAGAAGATAACTCAATTATAACGAAGGACCAGTGCCTTATGGAGTCAAATAAATGCATGAAATAAAGTCTAGGAATTAAGCTAGTGAATATTAGGTTTTGCAAGTGCTCTTGGTAGATTTTAATAATTTTAAAGAATGCTCTTGATTAGGGTGTCAATGAAGGTTTGTCGAAGCCGGGAGACTCTTCTAAGTTTCCTCCATTTAAGACATGTCGGGCCCACCCAGTATCCCAGGCTGATATTGTCAAGTGACCAGCTAGCTGAGAATCTATGACAGCAGGTGGTTCTAGCACCTCTACTAGGAAGTACTTTAGAAGAATCCCTACAACATCGGTGCGTTGGTTACGGGGTGTTTAAGTATTATTAGGTTACTCTTGCGGGGTTTAAAGATCCAGTGCCATTTCTGGGTACTCCGATCTAGGATCGGTCAGAGCATACTCCAGCAAGGAGGGAGGGGGGTTAATTAATTAAAGGGGTGTGAGTTGCGAATTTTATTATGTTGATTAATTAAGACTCTCCGACAGAGAGTGCTCTTGACCCTGCCTTGTGACAGTGGTTCAAGAGACTTAGCTAATCTAGATGAGACTAATGAGGGGATTATGCAAACCTAGGATGCTCTCCGATAGAGAGTGCTCTTGATTTGTGTTTTTGCAAGTTCAAGAGCCTTACTTAAGAGTTAATTGATTAAACAATGTGAATAAAAAAAGCAAAGATGACTTATTAAACTCTCCAACAGAGAGCACTCTTGATCCACCTTATGGTGTGATTCAAGAGATTTAAACAATCGATTTACTTAGAAAGATAAACAATTTAATGGAGTAATCAAATTAATTAATGAATTAGGAGTGATGGATTAACAATTAATATTCTAAGCATAAGATGCAAATAATGATGAAGACAAGCAAATCTAACCTAAGCATAAATAAGTAAACACAAGACAAGCCTCCCCAAATGGGGGAGAATGAGAGTGGGGACTTAAAAACCCCACTCAAACAAAAATACTTTATTGAAATTATTACAATTTGCCTTTAGGAATTTAATCCCTGAAAGGGCTTTTCAAATAAAAGCATACAACTCTACTATCATTAAAATTTTCGTAAAAAAGGAGAGTGATTTACTTTTACTTGAAACTTTTCTCGAAATTTTTCTCAAACTTTGCAAAAAGGGAAAAGAAGAAGTTTGAATGAGAGTAAAAGTGTAAGGCAAAGAAGGCTGAAAATAAGAAGAAAAGGCTAGGAAGAAGGAAGGAAAACAAAGAGAAGGTCAAACACAAGAAAAGGGAAGAATAGGGCAGCCAACTATGAGGCCAAAGAAGTATAAAAAATGATGAAAACGGGGCAGCGATGAAGAAGGAAGATGGCTGTCATAAAAATCAAAAAACAGGATAGCGAACAAAAAAGGGAAGAAAAGGCCAAAAACAAGATGGAAGAAGGCCCAAAAACTAGGGCAAAAAGAGGCAAAAAAGGGGCATAAACTAGGGCACACTAGGGCTGTCCAAAAAGAAGAAAAATGAGTCGTAAAAAGAATAAAATGGGGCAGCGATGAAGAGAAGATAAGAAAGGGAAAAACAAAGCAAGGAGGAAAATGATAGCAAACAAGAAAAACAAGGGGATCAAGGAGCAAAAAGAGAACTAGAAGAAGGAAGTTCGGTAACCAAAAAAGTATTTGAAATTATGGATGGAACCCAAGAGAGAGAGCTAGACTCCCAGCTTTCTTTTTGTATTTTGAAGAAGAAGATCTTTGTAGGTCCTGCAATGAAAGTGTTAGATTAAAAAAGGTTGCTTGAAGCCTGGGATAGAAGTAGCTGAGCTCACACCCTTCTTCAACCTGTGAAGCCTGAAAACACACTACAACTCAACACAAAATGTGAGATCAAAATACATGCTAGTATGCTAAGAAAATTGAATCATGATCAACATTACGTATATACTAATTACTCATGTCCAGCAAAACACTAATCTACTTCGCATAAAAATCAAGTTGAACTACAAATGGTTGTTCTACTGTGCCAACAATGGCCCTCTTGAGCTAACAAATAAACAATTTAATCTCACATAAGCATTAAATAAAATAGGGGTTAGAGACAATATCACCTCAACCAATTGCAAAAATATACCACATCCAAGAGCTCATGGACCTCCAAAGTCTGATCTTTATTAACAAATTAAAGCAAATTCTTGATACAAATTCTCAGAGTAACTTTGTTACAAAAGTCCATCCTCAATAGAGCTGAAAGAGCCTCTTTTTAGCAAATGAGAGAGTGCTAAAACCCTAAAACCAAAAAAACAACCCTAACTAGCTTAGCCACCTAACAAAGTGCCCAGACCTAAACTGGAGAACCGGGAGTGAGGGGAGGCCTCCACCTAGGCAAGGCGCCCCCACTCCAAACATGTGTGAGTTTGGATGTAGGTAAGCTCATCCTTTAGGTCTGGCAGGAGCCTGAGCTAGGTTTGGGAAGCCCACTGATGGTGTAAGCTTCAGTCTTTACGTCGATTAAATCACTGGACCAATGAGAGCTCTCCATCTCATCTTTAGCTGGAGATGACATGTCTGATAACTAATAATAAATTAATTGCTCTCTTAATGATGACTGAAGCTGAGTTATGATAAATCCAATCATCATAAGTGTTCCATGAGATGTCATTTAGTCTTTTATTTTACTAAATTTGGATTAATTTGGAGAGTTTTATTTTTCTCCAAAATAATCATTTTTTTTAATAAAAATCATTTTTTAATAGAAATCATTTTTTACTCAAAACTGACTTTTTTGAGTAAAAAGGAATTATGTGTCTGATTGCTGATTTGAAAGTTGGTTCTGACTAGCTGGCTGATCAAGAATGATTTTTGGCTTAAGGTTAGATCCTTCAATCACTGAATTCTGAGTCCGGTTCACGAACGGGTTTTTTCCATTTAATTTATGGAAAAATTAACCCAAAAAACTTAGGAAAAGTAATTAAAAATTAAAAAATAATTTTTCACTATTCGAAAAAGGTTTTTTCAAATTTTTTATATGTGTCCAGATGACTTAGGACATGACCATGATCTATCTAAATAATGTCTAGTAGTCTTATAACACTCAGTTGGGCTCTAATAACCCCCCAAGGCCCAGAATTCAACATCGGGCATTCCAACTTTGGAGGAAGCGGGAGAAAACCTCGTCAATTATACTCGACTAAAGGCAAAGTATAATTGTCAAGGGGAAAAAAATCCTTGGAATACCCTATTTGAGATTCTACGTCTCAGGAGACCGAACCACTCAAAAATATCCTACTAGCACATTTTATTACAAACCCCGTGGGGCCATGGTCAAAATTATTCAAATAAAAAAGTGACTAGCCAATATTGGCTAGACAAGCAGACGGATCAACTGATACACTAGAATCAGACTTTGAACAAGTTTATCAACTGGAAGCTCCTCAGGTAACCCAACTATGGTACAAAAAGTTGGATAACAGGGATTAATCCCTAGAGTTGACATTCCTCTTCATGGGGTTCGAGATCCAGCCCAACGACGTTGGGCAGATGCGATGCGCAGACCGGGTGGAGGCAGGTTGTCCAACCCCTATCCATCTGATTTCTTTCCATGGTGGCGGTGGTAGATAGTTTCCATCAATGATTAACTCTATGCGGGGATAGATTTTTGGGGAGATCTCGACATGCCTCTATCACCAGGATCAGCATACGGTGACATTGGTAATGAATCCCAACCCTCTTTTTAAGTTTTGTGAATTATTTAATTTTTTGTGTTTTTTGATATATATAGACTCAAAAGACATGTTTTTGCGTGACAACACATAGTGACATCCTATCATATGTATTAATATGTAGGACCACGGCGGCCTGAAGGCTTCCCTCATCATAGACGGAGGGGAAGAGGAGATGACATTATGGGTGTAGATATGAAGCTGAAGCTCCAAAGCATTCATACCAACTTCGTGTGGCTGACACATAGGGTACCCATGGGGCAGATCGAGGACCTGCCTTAGGCCATGTAGTGTCAGGTGGTGGGTGTGCCATGAGCATGGGTGCGGTTGTTTCGATGGCTAGCTAGAGCCGTGGTGACATTCCATGATCAGAACCCCCCTCCTCCTCCCCAGGCTTAGATACCTGGGAGTGATACATTTTATACTACTATGTATTTATATTTTGGTGGCTCAGAAACCCCATTTTTGTATTATGACACTTATGTATTATCACATTTTGGATGTTTAAAAAACTTTTATGATGATCGGTTTATTTATTTACATGTGTAAAAATGTATGTTTGTGATGAGATTATTGTCTGTGAAACAACTACCAATCTAACACATAGTTAGCATATGAGTCAGCAACTTGATTATAAATTCTTGGAACATGTATGTATGTTATGTTGTCAAATTGTCATTCTAACAATCTCACACGTAAGAATCTTTGTAATAATGTTGGATCCCTAACATGATACAAGCCATTAAGCTATGAGACTACTAACTCCCAATCAAGATGTACCTCAAGAGATAAAACACCATGTAAAATGGCATCCCGTAGAAGCTCGATAACGACACTATATTCAGCAACATTGTTTAAAGAGGGTCGTAAACATACGCCTCCTTAAGACAATACCTGACCTGTAGGAGTATAAATCACCCAAGCAGCAGAGGCTGAGTGTTGAGTGTGGCGGTTAGCACCATCCATGAATCCTATATAGATGGAAGACTCCATTGACATCTTCCATAAGAAACGAAAGCTAATCAACAAACCCGATCACCATAAGAAAAACCTAACTATGCAAAATATTGTACAATAATATACAATGGAAATTGATCTAGAATTTTGGTAGACATTTCCAAAACACTATCAAGAAGATTTGCCTTCACATTATCAAACACATTTAAATTTTATTTATCATACATAATAATAAAAATAAAACTCATGCATTTTTACAAACACTTAATGTTCCAAGTCTCCAAACTATGCAGACCAATCCAATCTAAGAACTAGTTTTCGAATAAAAGGTAGAAGTGTCAAAGAGAAGTGTATTAAGCCATTATTAGGATACTGTACCATAAAAATAAACACTATATAATGAAAATGGTCATAAATATCAGTTCTATATAAGAGTTTCCAAGGAATAATTTACTTAAACAATTTATGCACAAAATTCCAAAAACTAGTTTCCAATTCCTTCACAAAATTTACTTGCACAAATAGATTGAATTTGGGTGATTCCATGAAGGTGGGTAACGCTTTTTGGCAAAATTTGGCGATGAAAACCTGATTTTTTATTCATGTGCTAGGCAGAATCCCTCGAAATGCATATATTCCATGTGAATTTTGACTTGCAGTAAAAAACAATTGTAGAATATTATGTTGGATTCCCAATGATATTTAAAAAAAATATTCCGATGTCATTTAATGTATGAAATTTCGCATTTAATGAACTGTGTGACCTTAAAAATTTGAAGAATTTAATAAGTGGCTCATGTCCAACCCCAATAATTCAATATTATATTAATAATTGAAAAAAATATATATGTGAGAATGATCTACACATAATGCATTGTGGTCTGCATATTTTTTTGTTAATTTATTTCGCAATATACAATTATTTATTATTTTTCAAAGTGACCACATCTGATTTCAGCATCATTTTATACACATGTGTGTCCATCCTAGCTTTTTTTTCACTGTTTTCAAAAATTGAAAAACCAAAGATACCCTTTTGAAGAGGACGTGCCGATGTGTGGGTTGTGCATTTTTAAGAAAATTTTGGATGTGTATTTTTTACCCTACGTATTTTTCTTTGAGCTGCTTTGAAGTTGTTGTGAGGTCTTCTAAGTGTAAGTTTTAGAACTAATTGAAAAAACTATATATGAATTCCAAAACACATGCATGCCAACCTCAATGGATAGAGGATTCGGTGATGAATCTATCAGTATGAACTTCGCTCATTTATGTGCCATGAATGGTATGGTTTACACCCCTAGAAGACACAAATAAACATTGACTTTCCTAAAAGAGGGATAATTCTCTACTTTTTAGGCCCTCGATCGAGGTATTAACATCCCTTGATTGAGGTTTTTAAATAAACTCAATCGAGGTTTTATTAAACCCTCGATTGAGCTACCGTTTAAACCTATTTTTATAATTGATTTTGGATAAGGACCTCTATTGCGGCCTTAAAACCTTGATCGAGGTTTTTTTAAAACCTAGATCAAGGTCATAAAACCTAGATCGAGGTTTTCTTAAAACCTAGATCAAGGTTTTCTTAAAACCTAGATCGAGGTTTTGTTAAACCCTTGATCGAGGTATTATGACCTCGATCAAGGGTTTAAAAATTGCTTGATCAAGGTACGTTTTTGTGTTTTTTCCGAAAACACCTTGCCAAAAAGTGTAACCTAGCTCCATGGATGCACCCCCATGAGAATTGTATTCCACCAATAGATCATACATTTCATAAATAAATCCATTTTCATCCATAAATAAATCTGATCGCAGCCAAATAAATTAAATAAACATGAGATAAAGTGTTTATATTTTCCAAATATGCAAGCATAATCAATTGTGCCACGTTCCACCCAATTGTACACTCAATGCAAGCCAAAAATATCTTTGCAATGGTCACCCCTAAGTGAGAACAATGATGATAAAATAAAGGATTCACTCAACCATAAATTCTCTCAATAATTCAGTCCAACCACAACCCAATGGCAAGCATGACCTCTACTTCCACTCCAGGGTGATTCCAGTGGCTCCAAGATAATAGTCTAACCACAATTCAATGGAAAGTAGCACTTCCAATCCAAGGAAATTACAATGGCTCCAAGAAAACTATCACTGGATCAAGAGTAACTCATCTTAGGCATAGGCTCAAAAAATATCTCATACCAAAAGCAGGAAATTAAAGAACAAGTGCTAAACACAAGCACAAGATCCAAAGCATGAACCAACACACAAGAGTGACTTTTTTTTCAACACAAGCAAATCAAATTCCTTCAAGAGAAATTCTAATTGGGAGAGAGAGGGATGCAATCATGAGAGTTACATTCCAAAAATATCAAATAGGATTTACACATCAAGAGAGTGACCTGAGAGGAAAACCAATCCAACTCATGAGTGTGCACTAGGTGAGAGAGGGACTCCAATCCTCAAATAAAAACTAATTTCAAGGTACATAAAACCATGGAGTAACATAACACATGAGGGTAAATAACTAAGAGGTTCCATCAAGTAAATAAGAATGTTGTAAAACATCAACATAGGATAAACACACATAGGTAAACACTTTTCCACAACCTTTTACTTGTAACTTCATGGTTCCTCATACTTTCTTTCGTGCAATTGGTCGTCCGGTTAATTTTTTTTTTATTAATTATTTTATAATTTCAACATAATAATAAAAATAATAATGTGCAAACCATAGTCCAATAATGTTGTGGAACTATGTCAAACATGTTAGGATTTATAATTCTCCCTTGACCAAACTATCTATTAGATTATTTTAGCATAACTTAGGAGTTTTAATTAATTATTGGTTCCACTAGTACCATTGGGTCCACTTGGCCTAATGGGGACACATATACCAGTTACTAGAGTGCAGGGAACACCGATAGAGGGTAACTTCCACTGACTGCACTTGCATGCATCAGTTTAGTTCACTTTCAGTTCAGTTAATGCCAGTTATGCATGACTGCATGTGGATAAGGTTCTTTTTCTCACCTACGACTTTAGTTAGACTAAGTTAACTAATTATAATTGATCGTGCGACTTAGTTAGACATCTGTAGTTAACCACTTGGACTCCTATAGTAATTTAGACATATTTAGTTAGCCATGCAGCGAATACAATCACATCTAGTTAGTAGATTTGACTTCATCCCTAATGATTCAAGTTCTTTCCTATGTAACACTATTGTAACACGAGATTATGTAATGAAGATAATATTGTAATTCTCTGAGTAATGCTTGTCTATTTCATGTGAGAGTTGATTTGTTCTGTTTGTATAATTCATTCCTATTCACTGCATCAATAATTATGGATTCATTTCTTGATGATCTAAATGGCATAGCAATTCTAACATGGTATCCGAGCCATCTCAAGCAAGTTTCAAGTCTGTCTACTCTCCTTTGAACACCAAAAGAAGCTGGGTTTCCACAAAAGTCCCACAAAGATTTCCTTGCTTCCTATGAATTTATTCAGAGTGGTGGTGTAGGCATGATGAACCCTGAGAAAGTGTTCATGTTGAGAGGGAAAGCATTATTCTAACATAGTTCGAATTTTTAATTATTTTGTAGTGAAATTCTACAGGTGCTACGTAGCTTGTGCGAAGATATTGTCTTTTACAACAAAATAATTATGGATTGTCAATATCCTACACCTCTAATCCTAACACCCTTCAATTATGTTGATTAGAGGGAAGATATGTAGCTGGCCTTGCGCAAGCAGGGCTACTTCAGGATAATTCTTGGCAGGGAGGCCAAGCCCCATCATCTAGTTGATAGAAACAAATTTATGAACCACTTAGATGAAGATTTCGGCTATCTATGTACTCACATATCTAGAGATCTCCTCTTTCACCTTGAAGGTTTTAGGACTCCCAAGGAAAATTGGGAGAATCTTGAATATTTTTTTGGAAAGCAAGATGAGCTTCAGGGTGTTATAGCGGATTTCACCACTCTAGGTGAATCACATTTTGTATGGCCTTCCACTGTCCTGCTACAGACTCCTTAGCCCCTATGGACCACTTTTTGTTCTTTGATGTTTCCTTGATCATCCCTAAAAACACATGAAAAATGATATACACGAATTTTAACCTTATAAGCGCGTACATACGTGGGTTTGAGCCATATAACAGCGTACATCGGGATGTGTAAATAATCCAAATCCTTTTGGAGTTTTCCTTGACATCGATCCGACTCATTTGACTCTTGGCCTTCCATATGCCTTGAGATCACTCGGATTCGACCTTTCAGTACCCCTTTGAAAAGCTATATAAGGAACCCCTTATTACATTGAAGGCAGAAGAGAGAATTGAGAGCAACGAAACTATAGTCCATTGTTGGCGGAACTTATGCTTGAGTCTGCATCCCTTTGTCCCTTGGAGCACTGTTGTGTTCTTCCCAATATTTCCTTTTGCTTGTGAGCTTGCTATCGAGAGATGGAAGATTGAAGTGGTGGAGGCCCAAGCAGGGGATTCAGTTTCTCCGGTTCGCAGACGTGCCGTCAGAGGTTGTATCTTGTAATCTCTAATTTACATTAATAGAAATATCTTTTCCTGTCCAATGATGTGTATTTTAATGAATATTTTATCCATGGGATTATGTCAAATGATTTTACATTATTGATTATATATGCTAGAATAGATCTAACACCATGATATATAGAATGATTGTATTGTTTACTTGTTGTTGAGAAAGTAATATAGCAATTCAAGCTGAAGATTGGAGAGCTCAACGGGGATCTACTTCAACCGTCTGGAATAAGGTACGAGGTTTGATCCTTTAATGTTAGACACTTTATTTCTATTGCATATTGGGAAATATTGATTTCTGGAGTCAAGCTGTCTGTTGTGGTACCCCAAACCATAGGAATTTCTCTCTGTAACAGAATTGGTGACTCCGCTTGGGAGTTCCTAGTAGTTTTCCTTTGGGGGTTGTTTTCTCGGCATTCAATGTATTTGAATTGCTCTTCCTCTCTTGTTTCTGTGTCGGGTCTAGGGTCATGTATTCCTGGTAGAGTCTGATTGGTGTGAAGTTTGTATTAGCCTATCTATTTTCCTTGAGTTTATACACCTTTTCTTCCTGTACGCGGGTTTTTGATTTACAGTTGCGTATACACGCGGTTTCCTCTGTGATTTCCGCGTATACACACGAGTTTACTACGAACAGTCGCGTATACCTTTGGTTTTGGATTTTTGTGGAAGATAATTGGTTGCTAGGTGAATTCTGTTAGTTGCTGAGTCTCCTTTGACAGTGCCTGAGTCTTTTTTGACCTCTGTTTCTGACCAGAAACATTTTTTTTTAGCCTAATTTTTTTTTTAGGAAAGTTCTTGTCATGGCATTTTCAATTTTTTGTTTGAGATTAGTGCATTAGAGTTCTTTTACCTTAGTGATTTGCTAGAATGTTGTTTGAGTGTGCTTGCAGAGTCTAGGGGTCGTAGAATCATCCTTTTTCTTTTTGTATCTCTTTTATTTTCAAAAAATCCAAAAACATTTGCTTATCATCATGCATTGCATTTTGCACTTTGCATTGTACTTGCACTAGATAGATTTGCTTTGGAGTACTAGTTAGGAATTCATATAGGAAAATTTGCATTTCATCATTTGAAGAAGAATTGTGCATTTCACGTAGTAGCATACCCTGTTTTCATGGACACAATGCATTTGCATTGATTGTTAGGTGTGCATTTTACTTCCTGTTGTATCATAACACCACTAGTTGCACGACCATATCCTATTTTTGAGTAATAAAGCCAACTAAAATCAATGCTAAATAAAATGAATTACACTCTTTTATTTTCTAGGGTACACCAACAAGATTAGGTTTTAGGATCTTGGAATAGTTCATTGTAAGTAAATTCTCCAAGATCACTAAACAACAACATCTAAGTGTTTGTCCAGGTGAGTGTGTGAAATCCTTGGTATAACCAATGTTCTCAGGATCATCCTCTCAAAAGGGAGTTAAGCACGAGGCAGTGTGAGCGGTTATTGATTAGGATGACCCCTAGTCATAACTGAGTAGCACCGAAGATATTTATAGGATTGTATTCGTATCTGGGGGCTCTTTCGAGAGTTTCTGGCTTTGCTACCCTGCCCATACGGTCAATCCCGCTTGCGACTATCCACCTGAGCATTGAGTATATTGAGGTGACCTTAGTGGCCTTACCTAGGATATTGAGGGGGTACTTCTAGAGGTTATTCTTCATGTGTCCCAGCTAGGTTGGGGTCGGACAGCACAGTCGCTTTATGCGTTGAAGCTGAGGGCCACAATAATTGGTTACGTACCTCTGCTTGTTGTGTATGGGAGTCTCGACCCTCTCCTAGGAGAGACATACCTGCTTCATTCGGGATCTCACTTATCTAGCCCTTGTTTACTTGCATTTGGATTTAGATTTTATTAGTGATTTCTCTGTGCACGCTAGTTGGCCTAGGGTTTACGTAAATAGAGAGTCTTTGCTATTTTTTGAGTCATTGTGGATTCGAGTGCGGTTCCGCGCCGTTCTCGTCATTTAGCAGGACTTCCACCTTCTACTTGTCCTCCTCCTTTGGGAGAGAGACCTAGACAGTCCCGGCGGACTATGTCACACATTGATTCACACACCATGGGGGATTCTTTAGAAGGTATTCCTGAACCACCTCCTCCCATTCGTGTAGACAATGGGGAATTTACACCGACTTATGATCCTTCACCTGACTTAGCAGAGTTAGGTCCTGTGATTTCTGATATAGGAGCCATACATGATAGACCTACTCACTCTAGGGCTGATTCCCCGTTGACGTGTTACCAGTATGGCATGCCGGAGGACACCGAGACTCATTTTGAAACTGCCACTACTAGCTACAGTAGTTATGCTACGTCTGGTTTCCCTATACATGATTTGACATTTCATGTTGAATCCAATTTTGAGCCTAGCACTATGCCTAGGGGCACTCTCATTCCTTACCATGCGGAGAGGTTTGGGAGAACTAGTCACATTGCACCTTTCGTCCCAGTGGTGGAAGCTACATCATATCTCCCTCCTAGGTCTAGGGTTAGTGATCCGATTAGGATACCAGATCCGAGACGAGTGAAGATAGGCGGTAATACATATCTTATTACTCAGATTCCTTCGTCCTCAACCCCTAGTTCTTCAAATGTACATCCTCCACCTTATTCACATGGTCCTTCGAGCCGATATATGGCTATGAGTCAGGTCCATACTACGGTTACTAGACCAGTTGTGTCTCAAGTCCACATGCCGCTCACTACGTCGAGAGGTTATGTTCATGCTTCTAGAGGTCATATTGCTACTTCTGGGGTTTATATCCCTACTTTAGGAGCGTATCTTCCTACCTATGGAGTGTCTCATGGGGCATCGCATGCGATGACCTATGGACCTTATCATGGGATGTAGTATGGACAGATTTCTTCACCTTATGGAGGTGGGTATCAACAACCTGCTTACTCTCCTAATTATGGATTTGTAGCTCCTACTAGCCAAGGTCCACCATACGATGGTACTTCCACGCCACCCTATACGGGTTAGATAGGAGGAGGACACTATGGCCAAGGCCATGGTGGTCAGCAACCCTATATGAATCAGGGAGCGGTCCATCGACCTCATCATCCTAGGCTCCCTTTCCTCGTGACGCTTAACCTTCCTGACTTATCGAGACTTACGAACGATCCTGTGGCTCATGACCCGGCTTGGCCGGCTGTCCCTACCAAGCTTCCTTCGGACATACCTAAGTTTGAAGGCAAACTGGGAGAGGATTTGAGCGAACACGTTACTATGTTTCACCTATGGTGCTCTTCGAATTCATTACATTAGGACTCAGTCCGTTTGCGACTATTTCAACGCACCCTCACAGGGCCTGCTGCGAAATGGTATATAGAGTTACTTAGGGGCACTTTTACTTTGTTCAACGACCTTGCGATGACTTTTCTTAATCACTTCCAGCTACCAGTGCGCTATGACATCGGTACTGAACTCTTGTCGACATTTCGGCAAGATAAAGCCACCCATATTTTTGATCATATTCAAGAGTGGCGTAGATGAAAGAGATTAATTAAAGATTTTATACTGCCAGAATTCCTTCTCGAGTGGTTCCTCAAGTCATTATTGCCGTATATAGTGAAGGATGTTTCCACATCCGGAGTCCAGAATGAGGAACAAGCGATCTTTAGGGCGCATGAACTAGACTTGATCTATGCTCAGTCTGGTTTGTTGTATGAGATTATTCCCAACGCTCCTCATTCTAGTTTCGATCCCAAAGTCAAACCTGGACCACATGCCGATGGCATTGTGGGTTGTGCAAGTGCGAAACCTGCGGATTTGGTTTCAAAACAAGCTAGTAAATTGTCAATCAACCAATCTGCCTTGGGACAAGCCAAGGCTTCGTCTCAACCTGCCCAAACAACGAATGTACTTTCTGTGCAATCGTCAGACCAGAAGGGTAACCAGCAGCCCGGACGGAATAGAAATAAGGGTAAAAATAATAATCGAAAGGGTGGGAATAAGAATGAGAATGCTAACAATAATGACAAGAACGGTAGAAATGCTATGGGGGGACAAGCAAGCAAAACGTAAGGTTAAATTCCCTTGCAAGATTTGTAAGGAAGATCACCTCACTTACTTGTGCCCTCGGATTGATGAAGCTTCGAGATTCTTAGCACAAGGCCCAGCTGTGCTAACGAACCCTTTACCGCATAACCAGAATATGAACTCGAAGTCCCATGACCAGTCTAGTGATGATGATCCACCAAAGGGTAGTGGTCGTGGGTGCATTAACATGGTCTGTGCTTCCAAGGTTGTGACTCATGTGAAAGACTATAGTTCATCACAACCTAGCCCAGGCAAAGAACCTGATCCACCAGGAACTCCTTTGCGCATTGAGAAACCTGCGGATAAACCTGAGGCTGCACCTTGCATTCCTAAGGGAGTCCTTAAGCGTTTGGGGCATAATCCAAATGCCAGAGCCACCCAGAATTATTCAGTTGTCAAGGATTTGGGCCATACTCCTTGTGCAATGTCTGCATTGGAAGTGCTTCAGAGTTGTCCTTCGCAAAGGAAGGCATTGCTTACTGCCCTTGGTGTGAACGATGATTATTCTTCCTCTATGATCAAATTTGAAATCGCAGGACATCAGCCTCGTTTTCCCTACTATGTGTCTCTTTTGGTGCATGTAGAATGTCTTGGTATGACCGTCAAACGAATAGTGATTGACGAGGGCGCTGCTGCTTCTGTGATGTCGTTGGCCTGTTGGAAGGATCTCGGTTCTCCTAAGCTGTCTAAATCAGCGACTATGTTAACTGCTTTCGATGGGAGATCTTTTAGGCCACATGGCATCCTTCCTTCCCTTAAAGTCCATTTGGGGGGGAAGACCGTCGCAATAAAGGTTGAGGTGGTTGATGCACCCCTTGACTATAATCTCCTGCTGGGTAGGAACTAGATGTATAGTATGCAAGCCGTTGCATATTCCTTGTTTCATGTTGTATGCTTTCCACATAACGGGAAGATTATAACGATTGATCAAATGACATTCAAGAATCCGTCTGTTACTGCATATTCAGGAGCTTCAATCCTGATCGTTGAACATTCTCAGCTGGCAACTGGGAGTGTGGGTGTAGGCATGTATCCATCCCTCATGGGAAACTTTAGTTGTCCTACACCGATCCTCATGATAGGATCATGTCTCGATGAGGCTTTGACATCTATGACCTCGGTCTCTTTTCACAAAACCCATATGGAATATCCTTGGATCCTTCCTTCACCGAGTACTTCGAGTGAGCCTGTCGAGACGAGCGTGCCATTTCCTATAGCCATGATAGCTTATCAAGCTAATCTCAAGTGTGTTACAGAGCCTCGTTCTTCCTCTTCACGGATGAAGGAGGAAGACCTCTATGTGCTACCGACATGGGCAGTACAGTCTTCTCATGCCCACGACTACCTTGATACGGTTTTCCCTTCAGATGAAGCGATTATTGAGGCTATGTCGAAAGTTGAGCCACCATGGGAGGAACTTCATCATAGATCATATTTTCTTCCAGAGTTCGACCGTTTGGAGCATGAGGATTATAGGGAGATTCTTAGTCAGAAATTTGGTAGTCCTATGGTTCCATTAAGCTCTCCTGGTCTGATGGCTGATGGAAACATGGCGAACATATCGTCAACAATTCCTATCAACATTTTTCGCAATCCTAGCACAATTGAGAATGTCTATATTGGGGTGAATTGTTCCCATGTTGAGATTCTTGAATATATCAAGCTATTCAAGGAATTATGTGATATTTTTGCTTGGTATTATGACGAGATGCCAGGTATTGACCCTCGAATTGTCGAACATGAGATTAAGACTTACCCCAATGCTAAGCCTGTTCGACAACGTTTACGAGCCGTGAATCCTAGGAAAGCACCTGCCATTAAGGCAGAGATAGAGAAGCTGTTGAAAGCCGGTTTCATCTATCCCATTCCCTTGATAGAGTGGGTTTCAAACCTCGTTCCAGTAGATAAGAAACAGGGAAAAATCCACATATGCATTGATTTCCATGATTTGAATCGTGCCTGTCCTAAGGATAACTTCCCCACACCATTTATAGATCAGATTTTGGATGAGTGTGTGGGTAGCGAGGTGTTCTCCTTCATGGACGGCTTTTCCAGGTATAATCAGATACAGATTAAACCCAAGGACCAACACAAGAATGCATTTATTTTTCCATGGGGAACGTTTGCATATCGGAAAATTCCTTTCGGCCTTAAAAATGTTGGAGCTACATTTCAGCAGGTGATGACCTTGATCTTCCACGATCTCAAGTCTATTATTGAAGTATTTTTGGATGACCTCGCTGCTCATTCTCGTATGAGAATGCATCATCCCTATCACTTGAGATTGGTATTCAAAAGAAGCCGCCACTATTCAGTTAGATTAAATCCTCGTAAGTGCATATTTTGTGTGAAGTCAGGTCGTTTGTTAGGATTCATTGTTTCAAAGGAGGGTATAAGAGTCGACCCTTTGAAGGTTGAGGCAATACTTCAGTTGTCTCCCCCGAAGAATATTTGTCATCTTCAGTGTTTGCAAGGCATGGTAAACTTCTTACGAAGATTTGTTGTCAACTTTTCCAATTTGACTAGGGGCTTTATGCGTCTCTTGAAGAAGGATACTCCCTTTGAATGGGATGATCGATCCTAGGAGTCCTTCGATGCACTCAAGCGAGCCCTAGCATTGGCCCCGGTGATTAGTCCTCCAGATTATAGCCGTGATTTCTTATTATATGTGGCCACATCTTTAGAGACGATTGGTATGGTTTTGGTTCAAGAGGACGAGGAGCTCCAAGAGCATGTCATATATTATCTCAGCCGAAACCTTATTGACGCAGAGATTCGTTATTCTCATGTCAAGAAGCTTGCTTTAGCTACCGTACATGCAGTTCAGTGTTTGAGACATTATATTCTCCTTCGCCAAACCTTGGTTGTGGCCCATGTCAATCCATTTCAGTTCGTCCTCACACGAACGATGATTGGGGGAAAGTATAATAAATGGATTGTCATTCTGCAAGAATTTGATCTCGAGTTTGTTTCGACAAAATAGAAGAAGTCTTTAGTCTTTGCAGAACTCATATCAGACTTTTCAAGTGAGACCAAGGAGTTGGTATGTGAAGATACGTTTGTTGATGAACACATCTTCTTAATCTCTACGTTAGACCCATGGTACGGGGATATCATAGTATATCTGCAAAACCAGAGGACCCCTACTCACCTCTCGTGAGATGAACGATGACGATTACGTCACATCTCTAAGAACTACCTTATAGTGGACAATACTTTGTACCACCATGGGGTAGATTCCATTTTACGACGTTGTTTAACTCATGACGAGGCTGAGGTTGTGCTGAATGATTGCCATGGAGGGGCGTGTGGTGGTCATTTATTTGGGCTTTCTACAGCTCAAAATATTTTGAGAGCAGGTTATTTCTGGCCATCGATCTTTAAATATTGTGTTGATGCAGTCAGGAGGTTCCACCCTTGCCAGGTGTTTACACGTAATATGCGCTTGAAACCTGCCCCATTACATCCCATTATCACCGCTGGTCCCTTCACTAAGTGGGGGCTCGATTTTATGGATTTCAACCCAGCTTCGGCTAGGGGGCACCATCACATTATAGTGGTTGTTGATTACTTCACGAAATGGGCTGAGGCTATTCCTACAGTAAAATCCGATGGTGAGGCAGCCGCTCACTTTATATTCAACCAGATCATTACTCTGTTTGGGATTCCGAAAGAGCTTGTCACTGATCATGGCTTGCACTTTCAGAACCGTATGATGGAAGAGTTGGCATCCAAGTTAGGGTATAAGAAAGAGCACTCCTCTTCTTAATAACCCCAAGTGAATGGACAGGTAGAGGCAGTGAATAAATCACTCAAATCCATTCTCCAACGAACCATCGCACAAAGCAAGAATAATTGGCACATTATGTTATATCCTGCTTTGTGGGCATATCGATGGGCATATAGACTGCCACTAGTTTTTCTCCATATCAGCTTGTGCATGGAGTGGAGTTGATATTGCCGGTTGAATGTGAAATTTCTTCATTGAAGCTAGCTGTGGAACTCTTACCAGACACTTCACCTTTGGAGGAGCGTTTGGTTCACCTTGAGCAACTTGATGAGCAACGTCGAGATGCCCTGGTGGTTCTAGAGGTTAATAAGCATCGTGTTAAGGTCCAGTATGATAGATCTATCCGTCGAAGAGTGTTTAGTGAAGGAGACTTGGTCCTCTTGTGGGATCAAGCAAAAGAACCCTTGGGGGCAGGGAAGTTTAATCCTATGTGGTGTGGTCCTTACGTGGTTAAGCATGTGTTAGAGAAGGGTGCCTATGAGTTAGTCGATTATGAAGGAACATCTTTGGTGGAGCTTAGAAATGGGCTCTATCTTAAAAAATACTATGCATGATCTTTAGCCAAGGCTGCTTGTTGTATATTATTGTACAGCTTTGCATAGTTAGGTCTTTTCCTTATCGTGATCGGGTTTGTGATTAGTTTCCGTTTCTTTTGGCAGATGTCAATGGAATATTCCACCTACATAGGATTCATGGATGGTGCAAGCCGTCACACTCAACACTCAGCCTCATATGCTTGGGTGATTTATACTCATATGTGTCATGTACTATCTTCAGGGGGTGTATGTCTATGGCCATCTTCCAACAATGTTGCTGAATATAGCGTCGTTATTGAGCTTCTACAGGATGCCATTTTGCATGGCGTTCTATCTCTTGAGGTACGTCTTGATTCGGAGTTAGTAGTGTCACAGCTCAATGGTTTGCACCATGTTAGAGATCTGACGTTATTGAAAAGGTTCTTACGTGTGAGATTGTTAGAACGACAATTTGACAGTATAGCATATATACACATTCCAAGAAATAATAATCAAGTTGCTAACTCATATGCTAACTACGTGTTAGATTGGCATTTGTTTCATTCATAATAAATTAATCACAAACACAATTGTTACACATGTAAATAAATAAACCGATCACCATAAAACTTTTTATATATCAAAAATGTGGTAATACAGTGTCATGATACAAAATTGGGGCTTTTTAAGCCACCATCATATAATACATGGCAGTACAAAATGAATACGCTCCTAGGTGTCTAATCCTGTGAAGGAGGAAGAGGGTTGTGATCATGGAACGCCACTACGGATCTAGCTAGTCATCGAAATAAACGCACCCATGCGCGTGGCACACCCACTACCTGCCGCTGCATAGCCTCAGGAAAGTCCTCAACTTGCGCCATGGGAACTCTATGAGTCAGTCTCACAAAGTTGGTATGAATGCTCTGGAGCGTTTGCTCTGCATCCACACCCATGATGTCATCTCCTCTTCCCCTCCATCTATGATGTGGGAAGCCCTCTGGCTGTCATGGTCCCACATCTGCACACAAATGGTAGATGTCACTATGTATTGTCACGCAAAAACATGTTTTTTGCTTCCATATAATCAAGAAAATACACAAAAATTAAATAACTTAAAATTTTTTTTAAAAAAGAGTGAGGGTCGAGATTCGTTACCTATATCGCCATATGCCGATCCTGGTGGCAATGGCATGTCCAGATCCCCTCGGAAACCTATCCCTCCATAGGGGTAGTCATCAAAGGCAACAATCTATCATCGCCACCATGTAAAGAAGTCAGCTGGATATGGGTTGGCCACCCTACCACCCCCCAGTCTACACATTGCATCTGCCCAATGCCGTTGGGCCGGATCTCGAACCCCGTGGAGAGGAACATCCACTCTAGGGCTCAATCCCAGAACACGCTCGAAGAAAAACGTGCTCAGAATACTGCTGAACCCAAAGTTCTGTACCCTGCCTGCCTTACACTCACTGAGTTGATGTTTCATGTTGCTCAGTAGTGTCATACTCCAATCATAGACTGTGGGTCTCATGCACTCCACTGCATAGAACATCAGAGGCTGCGATGCCTGGTGGAGTGATGCTAAGCCTCCTATCCTGCCTAGCGTCAATAATATGGCCTTTAGGCCCAGCACCTGTATAGCAATGGTAGGGATTTGACTCCCCACCTTCTCAGTGTCTGGAAAATAGTACACGGCTATGTACTCATCGATAGTCAGGCCACCCCCTGGCCCACCTCGGGAATGAAGGTTCACCACCTCCCCTCGTCTAGAAAGACCAGTGTTAAAGTATATGTCCTCCACCTCTATAGTGAGGGACATCCCATCAATATGGAAGGACTTTGAGTTTAGATCCCAGTAGTCTACCAGCATCTGTAGCAGTCTTGGTTTGGCCCTCAAACCACCAAGACACCAAAACTTATAGAGTCCACATGCACATAGAGCTTGTTGAGCCATTAAGTCGGCCCTTACTACTTCCTCTACTTCACCATGCTCACGCTCTCTCCATTCTAGCACCATCCTGCAAAAGAAATTGCAAAATTATCCATTAGTTTACTTGAAAACCTTATGCGCGGCCTCATACGCGACTGTTTTGAAAACAGCCGCGTATGTACGCGGCTTTTAGGCCATTTTCTGTGTATAGCCAACCCTATACACGTAAAAAACCTCGATATCCGCGTGGGTCATAGCGCATACTTTGGGATGGCTTAAAAAATTCGTTTAACCATGAAAATCTATAAAAATTATATCAAAATGCAAGAGGAGAGCATGAGTAAATACCTGGAAGAAACAGTTGTGAATTCCGCCGGCTGGATCTCCTAGAATTTACAGTTGAAAGTCAAAGCTCAAATGGGTAAAATTTTCAAATGATTTATATTTTTTACTATTTATAGAAAAAATTTCAAATATTTGAAAATTTTTACCCCCTTTCCTATAGTTTCGACAGTTTCTAACCATTTTGGACTGTTTTTGACATAATTGGTGATGTAGAAGACCTTTTTCAGTGTTGTTTCAGCCGTTGGATTGACCCGTTTGTGCCGATCTCAGGTATCATGACTAAACTGGCATATAGGTTAGGTTTCACCACCGCTTGCATTTTGCATGACCTTGTGACCATATCACCATGAACTTAGGTACGAACCCACTCTATTATGTCACAGAACCTTCTTACTGCTTTAGAAGTGGCATGATAGGAGTGGTAGAGCTTCACCTTACATGGGTACCCTAGTTAGCACCTTATTTGCATTTGGTGCCCATGCCGATGTTTTCTCCTTTAGGGTGTGGGAGTCCATTGTATAGTACTGCCATGACATTTCGCAAGAGCCTCATACTCCTCTTGATCTTATGCTGGCCTATTTCCCTCAGGACTCCCTCATGTCAAGTTGTGAATGCATTATCATGAGCTTTGTCTGACTTATTGAGCTTTATGCCGGCTCTCCTGACATTACATTTCAGCCATATAGCCCGAGCTTGTCTCATGTCTAGCCATGCAGAGCCATTTTTTATATCCTTCGCAGCTTGATTCCCTTTTACCGGGATGGGGTTTTCCCCCGAGTGTCGATATCCTACACATGTATCCTTGCATTGAGCATAGGTATGTTCCACTGCTTGGAACTAGTTTGTTTGCCCTTATGACACTCGTCTCCTCCTAGTTTGTAACTATAAAGCTAGTTTATTCTTTTTTCAAGCTTTTCAAATAACTGAAAAAGTCCAAAAAAACCAAAAAACCAAAAAATTCGGACAAGGAAAGATGTTATCTTTGGCAGTTGTCGAGTCGTGTCGCCTTCGAACAGAGCACTGTATATCACATCCATTGGTTGGGTTATAGTTTGACTTTAGGAGTTGTACTTGTTTATCTGAGTTTATCTCCACCAACTGGTTAAGCTTCCAGTCCCTATGGAGCCTCTGTTGATGCCTCCTGTGTCATAGAGATGTCCCAGTTTGTATATTGAGTCTATTCTACCTTCATTCAGTCACCATCCGTTGTTATGATCTTGTTTGAAGGAAGTTGAAACCTGAGTCGGCCATTCCTCAGTTATCTTGACTTTGCATGTCAGCCATTCCTGGTACAGTTACTAGTTTGTGCACCTATGATCAAGTTCTTCCACATTATATAGCCTTGCTGAGTACCTCGTGTTGGATGATGGGGGATTCCTTAATGCCCTCCTTCCAGCGGATTTCATCCCATCGACTTCAGATCATTTATTCTGGGATTGGAGTCTAGAGTCATTTTGAGTGCCTTGAGACTTGCAGTCATCAGTGGCAGGTTCTCTCGCCATCGACAGTTTCTTGGGAATACATCAATGTCCCTTGATCGATGGATCCTTTCAAGTGTTCGAACTCAACACATTTATTCACACTTGTTAGTTTGCACTCTAGTACCTTGATTCCCATTTTCATCATTGGTGGGTGATCTTGCATCTGTTAATGGTATACATTAATGACCGGTAATCAGACGATGGACTACTATGTTCTACCTCGACACCTCTATTCGCATAGTAGTACATGTACTTGTAGTGGTTTGTGTAGAAGAATTTCCAAATTGGTGGCATCTCTTATATGCTACCTCCTTGATCGTGCCAGTGTTCATGAGATTTCAACTCTCATGACTTGATTCCAGTATATGTCAGACATTTCCAGCCACTATGGAGATCTTGATCTACTATATATTTTCAGCCATTTTGGAGATCATGGTCCTTTGTATATCTTCAGCATGGAGATTATGATCTATGTATATTGTACATGGCGATGACCACATATGTGATATCATGTATCATTCCTATTCATGGCCATTGTACTCTTATGTATCCGGGACTGCTATATGTATTTACAGTTATATGCAGAGTTGTATTATGGTACTATGCTGATTGGGTGGCTGGTCTTCCATTTGGGATCCTTCATCACTCCACTTTTGGGATGGACTTATAATTTATTTCGGTCATCGTATGACCCCTCTAACCTCACACATTAGGGGGCATCTGTTATAGCAGATTTCACCACTCTAGGTGAATCATACTTTGTATGGCCTTCCCCTGTCCCGCTGTAGACTCCTTAGCCCCTATGGACCACTTTTTGTCCTTTGATGTTTCCTAGATCATCCCTAAAAACACATGAAAAATGATATATGCGAATTTTAACCTTATAAGCGCGTACATACGCGGGTTTGAGCCATATAACAGCGTACATCGGGATGTGTAAATAATCCAAATCCTTTTGGAGTTTTCCTTGACATCGATCCGACTCATTTGACTCCTGGCCTTCCATATGCCTTGATATCGCTCGGATTCAACCTTTCAGTACCCCTTTGAAAAGCTATATAAGGAACCCCTTGGTACATTGAAGGCAAAAGAGAGAATTGAGAGCAACGAAACTATAGTCCATTGTTGGCGGAACTTATGCTTGAGTTTGCATCCCTTTGTCCCTTGGAGCACTGTTGTGTTCTTCCCGAGCTTGCCTTTCGCTTGTGAGCTTGCTATCGAGAGATGGAGGATTGAAGTGGTGGAGGCCCAAGTGGGGGATTCAGTTTCTCCGGTTTGCAGACGTGCCATCAGAGGTTGTATCTTGTAATCTCTGATTTACATTAATAGAAATATCTTTTCCTGTCCAATGATGTGTATTTGAATGAATATTTTATCCATGGGATTATGTCAAATGCTTTTACATTATTGATTATATATGCTAGAATAGATATAACACCATGATATATAGAATGCTTGTATTGTTTACTTGTTGTTGAGGAAGTAATATAGCAATTCAAGCTGAAGATTGGAAAGCTCAACGGAGATCTACTTCAACCGTCCAGAATAAGGTATGAGGTCTGATCCTTTAGTGTTATACACTTTATTTCTATTTCATATTGGGAAAGATTGATTTCTGGAGTCAAGCTATCTATTGTGGTACCCCAAACCATAGGAATTTCTCTCTGTAACACAGGGACACATTCTTGAATTCAAGTTTCTTGCACTCCAATGCAGACAATGTGAAATAGAAAGAAAGGATGAGAAGCATGTGTTCTCCATACTCAAAAAACTAGGCTCTAAGTATTATGTATTTGTCTCAATATTCCATTCCAAAAGAGATTCCATTCTCAATTAGAATATTCCCTCACTTTATTCCTTTGTTGAGTCCTTAATATAGGAGCAAGAGAAGTTGATCCAGATAGGAGTCATCCACACTTCCAAATATCAATCCTTCCTAGTGACGAACTCTACCAAAGTGCAGGCTAAAGGGAGACGTAAGGGGAAGGAGCCTAAAGAACCTGATTCAAATCCTAAAAAGAATCAAAATAATTCTAATGGATCTTCAAGCTCTAAGAAGTTTCAAAAGAAAAAGTGTCCCTATTGTATGAGGGGTTTTCATCCAGAAGACTTGTGCATGAAGAAGACCCTCGACCAATTGAAAGATCTATGTGTACAGAACAATATTGCCCTTCTAGAAGGTGCAAAGATGTATGATGATGAATATCATAATGAATAAAATTCTATATTTCATGCCTTGCATGCAAACCTCACTCTGTCGAAGGCTTATTTAATAGATTCTGGAGCATCCAACCACATGGTTTCCTCTAGGGAATCCTTCATCACTTTCCCTCTATCAGGAGGACCTAGAATTCATATGGGAGATGACTCTAAAATCCCAGTTGTTGAGAGAGGTTCATATAAAATCCATCATGATGAGCTCATTCCCTCTCCTACAACAAAGCAAATTGTTGAAGATGAAGAAGAAGCATAATTTTACACAAAGTCAATTCAAATTGAAGAAAGTCTCCGTCCAGTGACTCCTTCTCCTGCTGCTCCGGAAGCATATGAGATCTCTAATATCTCATCTCCTCACTTTTCTGATATAGAATAAGACATTCAAATATTTCTTTCTTTTTGAAGAAGAAATATCCTTCCATTCTATGCAAAAATTCTCCGATGATTCTTCTACTATAAATTATGTGCATAGTTTACCAGTGATTGCTCCAGAGAAGGGAGAGGAATTTGATTTCTCTGTCTCTAATGATGTTGTTGGTGTGTAGATAAGTAATTATTTTGATATTTTGGAAATAATATCATATTTTAGGAGTGATCCATTCACTCTCATTTATCTAGATCTTCCAGCAAATTCCTACATGATTGCATGCACCAATACTTAGAATTTTGAAGAAGGAGAAAATTGTGCATCTACCATCTCGGTGGAGCACACCCTTGGATATGATATGAACCTATTTGGGTCTGATATGATCTTATTTGGATATGATATGATATTAATTGGTTCAAGCTTTCAGTTTCATGAGATTCCAGTGTTGCTTGTAGCTGGTCTCATCAATTTTGGTGTGAAAAATCAAGTACCGCAATTCCCCTTCGAAGTTGTTGTTGGTGATTTGATGTCAGTATTATTTTATGAGTTTGATGATATTATATTTTATGGATCTATATATATTTTGTAAGTAATATTAGAATTGATAAGTGATCCATTCTTCCTCATTAATCTTGAGCTTTCAAAAAATTCCTACATGATTGCATGCACCAATACTCAGGGTTTTGAAGAAGGAGAAAATTGTACATCTATCATCATGGTGAATCACTTGGATTTATTCCACATTCTTGGATATGATATGAAATTATTTGGATATTATGTGATCTTATTTTTTTCATGTTTTAATTTTCAAGAGCCTTTAGTAATTCTTGTAGCTTCTCTCATTAATTTTGGTGTGAAAAATCAAGTACCGCAAGTCTTATTCAAAATTGTTGTTGGAGATTTGATGTTAGTTTCCCCTTATGAGTTTGCTGATATTATATTTTGTGAATCATTCGTTATTTATGAATCTATATAATATTATGGATCTCAAGCATTCGCTATCCACAGTCCCAGGGATTCTCTACCTATCTATTTGATCACATGCTCATCTCTTCACAGAACTAGTAAACATGGAGACATTCTGCATTCGCTTGGACACTTGCTCCTAAGACTTGGGGCTGACTTTACCTCACATAGTTTGATGTTGAAGGATGAAATATAACAATTTATTGGGTGTTCCTCACATGGTTCAAATTCTCAAGCACTTTTTCTCTCCTATCAGTTGATTTAATTTGCTCTACATGGGTCTAGTTTTCATCTTGTATCTGTCTATATTCTCGATTCAGTTGAGCACATTCTTCTTCTTCCAAATAGGAAGATTCCTCAAGAAATAATCATTCAGTTTGGATTTAGAGGTTCACATGCATAGATTCATGATGCTGCTACACAAAAGAACCATAATACTACTTGTTACTGCATAGTGATGCAAATTGCAGCAAAATATTTTTCAAGTTTTTAACTTGTATTTCCTGAATTCTGCTTATCTTGAGGCAGGGGGGGGGGGGGGGGTTTCCCATGAGGTTTTTCCCTATTTCCTCGGTTTAATAAGAATCATTTTTTATGTTTTAGATTGTATATGGGTGATCTATATGGATATCGATGGCCACCCACCTATTCCACTGGCTCAAACAATTATCCATTATGGCAGTTTCCTTACTATTTTTCTACGGTTTTTTCAGGTCCCAAACTTCTAGGGCTGTTTTGAGGCCCTAAACGACATTTTTTGGAAATTATAGTAGCTAAAGGGTTACATGTGGCATGCATTTGGCCATAGTGGAAAGTTGTAAATATCAAATATATCTTTCCAACGAGTTATTGAGCGCCCAAATCGGAGATCGTATGCAAAATCTATGGCCTCAGGAGGTTGACTGTTCAACTCACCACCTTGAGGCCACAAACTTTATGATGGTTCATCTTCTAGGGCTACTTTTTGGACTTTTGAGGCTCTCGCCCTCATTCTTATTATAAATAGGCCCTTTTGGCCTCATTTTGTATTCATCTTTGCACGGATGAGCGTAGCAGTCACATCTCTTCTTAGAGATAGCTACCACCATTCTAGCTATTGTATTGGAGTTTGTTCTATTTCCACCATTTAATAGAATATGTGTTTACTGTATCTATGTTATATTTGCAATATGGATGTGTTTATGATTATTTATATGTTAATTCATTTCATTCACACATAAATCTGGATCAGTGGTATCAGAGAAGGTACACTCTCCATGGGAATGAGGGTTTGAGCATAGTTCGGGTTCAAAGATCTGTAGAGATTTCCAAACTCCTTTTGGGACACTCGAAGTCCATTGACAAGCCATACATTGTAATCATAATAGTTGGTCCTCAGGAAATATAGGATATCTAAGTTTCAACATGAATTTACATGATCTCTACAACATCCTATGTTGCTCTACAAACCCTTGGAATTCTTTGTAGCTCTCTACACTATGAGATCAAGCATTATTTCATCCTCATTTCTATGGAACATATTGAAATCCTTTTTGCATGATTATTAGAGATTGGGAGACCTCCTTCCATCCCCATCTCATCCCATCCATAGCAGTACGACCACCATATAAACACCATGATAGAAGAACTAAAGGCCAACACGTCTCTACAAATTTCAAACTGATGCTTCAAATTGCAGAAAGAGTTTCAGAGGATCTTCTATATCTCATTGAAAATATATTTCTGTCATCTAAAATGGGTACTTTTCGGTTTCTCATTTTTCTTCATAATTTGTGAGATATGCTTGTTTGAAGCAACACATGTTTGTACACAGTGCAACCTCACGTACCGAAACTTCAAAAACTTAACATGGGATCCACAAAACATATCTGAGGCTCTACCATAGCTCATTGGAAATATATTTCTATTAGCTAAAATGGGTATTTTGTATTTTTTCGTTTGGATCTCTAGTTTGAGAGATATAATCGATTGAAGCAACATATGTCTAGAAAACCAGTGTACACATGTCCCTTGAGATTCAGCAACCATTTTTTTACTCCTTGGGACACCAAAGAGAAAGCATGTTATATGGATGGAAAGGTATTTTCAATATCTCAAATGGGTCTTCAGCAGAATCCAATTTCATCACCTGCATCAAAAGCTATGAATGAATTTCATGAAATCCTATTGTAATCATGGTTATGGGTTAACCACACAAACCCATGGTTATGGGTCAACCACATAAAACCCACACTTATGTATTGTAATCATGGTTAGGGGTCAATGAAACCAAACCCTTCTCTTCATTGGCAATTGACACATTGTAATCATGGGTCTCTTTTTAGCATGAAATGATGGGGACCATAATTTTCTAAGGGGGGAAGAATGATATGAATTTCAGGGGGAATATGGTCTAAATTTAGATGTATGAGTCATAAATACATTAAATGGAGAGACCACCCTCTCTCAGTCATCATAAAAGAATTAAACAGAGAGGCCACCCTCTCTCATCCATGGTCATTGACAACCCATGGTTTTGTTCCATGGTATGGCTTCAAGGCACATTGTACCTCCCTCATCCATGGTATTTCACAACCCATGGTTTTTCCCCAAGGCACATTGTAATAATGTTATAAAAATAATCTATGCCTTGTCAATAAAGCATTCAAGTATTTTTAACATCCTACATTTCTCTTACTCTGTTGAGTTATTGGGTTATTGGTTCCGAGTTATTTTCTTAGTATTTTTTGAGAGGTGAGGCTCAAAGAACCCTCCTTGAGGCTCACCCCTCCATATGGCATATTTAATTATGTTTCATTGTCTAAGGTATTCATATCCTAGATCTTGCTGGTATGTATTTCTCATAGCTATCCATTATGTTATCTCTTCTCCTCTCTCTCGACATCAAAGCCTTTCGGGTCTCATCCCCCAATATCTAGATCAATGGGTGACTTTTCACCTTGTTTCTAGGGCCCATAGTTGTCCAAGTTAGGATTCAGGTGGGGTGTTAGGATTTATAATCCTCCCTTGACCAAACTCTATATTAGATTATTTTATCCTAACTTAGGAGTTTTATTTAATTATTGGGCCCACTAGTACCATTGGGTCCACTTGGCCTAATGGGGACACATGTACTAGTCACTAGAGTGTGGGGAACACTGATAAAGGATAACTTCCATTGACTGTGCTTGCATGCATCATTTTAGATGCCTCCTAGGTCAATCCCTACATTTTGGGAGCCACTAGGAGTCCCGACACCAACCTCCTTCAATCAGTTGGAGTTGGAACAAGTTAAGCTTAGTTATTCTTCAGTTACTTTCAGTTCGGTTAACGCCAGTTATGCATGACTGCATGTGGATAAGGGACCTTTTCTCACCTACCACTTCAGCTAGATTGAGTTAACTGATTATAACCGAATGTGTGACTTAGTTAGACATCTAGAGTTAACCACTTTGACTCTGATAGTTATTTAGACATCTTTAGTTAGCCATGCAGTCAGATATAGTCACATTCAGTTGGTAGATTTGAATTCATTCCTAATGATTCAAATTCTTTCCTATGTAACACTATTGTAACATCAGATTATGTAATGAAGATAATAATGTAATCCTTTGAGCAATACTTGTTTGTTTCCTGTGAGATTTGATTTGTTCAGTTGGTATAATTCATTCATATTCATTGCATCAATAATTCTAGACTTGTTGCTTGCTAATCTAAATGGCACAACAATTCTAACAAAACATAACAACAATCCTAATATGTCTAGGGGATAAACCGGAGGGTATTACAGTATAACTCTTCAGTATAGAAAACTATTGACATTGATAAATCCATTGCATAATCACATGCAATGAAGGATTACCATTTTAGGAATGGACATCTCTCTATGAACATGCTCTGTGTAACTCAACCTTGACACTATAGTTAATGAAAGAAGAATATGGCCATGGAAGAAGACCATAAAAAGGAAATAGGATGCACACTTGATGTTTAAGCCTGTTTACATATATTTTGCATTTCAAATATCCATTTTATCAAATAGAACCAAAAATTCATGGATCACTTTTAGGATGTGTTATGGTCACTCATAGGTGCCCAGATGAAGAAAAACACAACCTTTTATTGAGAGACAAGTGGATAATAAAGCTATGGTACAACTAATGAGCATATAGTATGACTGGAAGCTATAAATATGTTATTAGTATCTTACATGCACGTTAAATATTTTTATAACAAATCCATTCATACTTTCACCAATAAGTAACCCTTTGAAGAAAGGCTAAGATTTCAACCATCACCCACATAATTGACTATGTACAAGCCTGCAACAAGAAAGCATCAATCTTAATATCTAGGAACATTTATGGATATATGTGGCTGATCTGAGCACTTCTAACATATAAAAATACCATAGACATAACATATCAGGCTTTCGACATGTCAATATGATTTTTTTGTTTGTTTTATCTTTGTTATGTGGAGGTGAATTATGTGATTGCGTGAAGCAATAGAGTTTAATAGTTTGTGCATGTGTTGATTGATTTTAATTAACACATGTATAAAAATATCATTTAATTGATTTTATGCATGATCATTTTCCTCAAATTCTCTATTATTAAATTAAATCCATCTAACTTAACATAACTATAAATAACAATCTAAGGCCGGAATCCTAATTCAATTAGGTTTAGTTATTTTGAAAAGATATACAAATGGTAACAAAATAGAAAAGATAAAATACCTAGACTACAGGTAAAGAAATAAATTTTCTTTTGTCATAGTTTTGCAAGTTATGTTGGAATATAGTGATCAAGTTTAGCTTTAGAAATTCCCACACCTATGTTCTGAACTGTCCATAGTCTTGAATAGAAAATTCCCACACAAACTTAACTTAGTGCACATTAGTTAATGAAAAAGCTCACAACATTAGAGAGATTGCACATAGACCTCCAAACATGAATGCACACAACGCCTCCTAACATACCTGTAAGTGTTCTAGAAATTCCTGCATGACATAAAAGAGTGCATGTATGCCTCCAAACATACCCACCAATGTTCTAGAAATTCCTATAGGACATAAAAGCATTCCCACCAAAAGTCAAAACATGCGAATGTAAATTGTCACAGGGCATAAAATAATGCATGCAGACCTCCAAACATACACATCATGCGCATTAGTGTTCTAGTAATTCCCACAAGACACAAAAGAATGCACATGAGTTCCAAACTTATTCATCAGTCTTCTAGAAATTCTCGCATGGAATAGAAGAATTCCCACCAAAGGTCAGAAGATACACATACCACTCTAAAAATTCCCACTAGCTACTGTAAATACTTGCATGGAATAAACATATTCCCACAAGGCATAAAAGAATGCATGTAATGTCTCCAAACATGCTTGTCATACCTATCAGTGATGTAGGAATTCCCATAGGGCATAAAAGAGTTAATGCAAGGACTCTAAACATACCCATCAGGGTTCTAGAAATGCCCATAGGGCATGAAAGAATGCCCCCCATAGGTCAAAAAATGCATGTACCACTATAAAAATGCCTGACATCCAATGTAAATTCCTGTGGGGCCTGAAAGAATGAATGCAAGCCTATTAAAGGTAAAAAATGACAATGTAAATGCTTGTAGGGCATAAAAGAATGTCCAAAAGGCACAAAAGAATGCACACAAGCCTACAAACATATTTGTCATGACCATCAGTGTTCTAGGAATGCTTGCAGGGCATAAAAAATGCACGTAGAACACCAAACATATGTATCATCTTTCTAAAAATGCACACAAGTAATTACACCACTCTACTAAGAAACCAATAGGAAGTTACTCAACAAAAATCTTAGACAACTGTGAAACATATCAAACAAGCAATGAACATGTACAAGAAATATCATTTTATACTTGGAGGAAGTATAAATACTTGAGATGGAAAACACTAAGTAGAACATCACTTCTAGGTCAAGGTGAAGTGTGTCAACATTTACCAAAGTAACAATTTAGGGAGAACTTGAGGCTGATGAAGATCAAATATTCTATTCTAAATAGTGGAGTAGAGATGTACTAGTACCTATGAATTAAAATGGAGAAAATATTTAGGCATTCATTTACTGTTAAATGGAATGAAGATGAAGATATAAATCCATGATTGCTACAAATCAGATCAATCTTCCTAACATAGACTACACTTCATAGGCATACCTACAATGGGAAAGGACACCATACTGCAAGCTGAGAAAATTATTACAAGGAAAATAAGTATAAACTATATCAATTTGGACAATAAGGGCAAAGCCATCCAAAGAATAAGTAGAGACAACATCCTCAACGTTGAAGAATGTCACTTCAGAAGATATTTTTATTGTACTTTTTTTATATTATTGTTGTACCTCCTTCAAGAGATGTTATTGATGTACTTGATCATGTAAATGTACTTGAAAGAATCAATGTAACCATTCCACTATAAGTTGGGTCAATAGTACCCACAAGAAATGTTATATAAATTTTATTTTGAGTATCCGTAAGAAGTTGGCCCTATTTAGAGCAACAGGCCGATTTAGGTAAAAGGTCACTTGCTTGGTGAGTATAAATGGAGAGGGCACACCTCTCATTTGGACACACTACACATTCAATCAAGTGTGCATGAGAGAGAAGAAGAGGCTCCATGGAGAAGAGAAGAATCTATTGTTGTCTTTGGGGTTTATCTTATCTTGGTTTTCATTTCACTTGGTGATGGAATCTATACTAAATAAGTTGTTGGGTTTTCTCCCTTGTGTTTTCCTAGATGAAAATATATGTGTTCTTTTCGTGTTGTTGTGCTTGTATTTCTTTAATTGATCCTATTTCATATGGTGATGATGTTATGATGCTCAATGTTTAAAGATATAGTATAACCATTAAAATTATAACATGGTATCAAATCCATCCTGAAAGAAGTCATTGTATAGTCGTAAAAGATGTTACTACTGCAAATGTCGAAGATTAGGGATTCATGTTTGAAACCCTAGAAGGCAAAATATAGTCAAATTTGGTAAAGGTACATGAGATGAAACTTAGACATGTCAAGTATGAAATATTGATGTACCTTTTGTGTGATTTTAATCCTCATATTCGCTATACTTTATGAGATATGATCCATGCACAACAAGGTTCTAGCCTCTTCCAGAATTCAATTTTAAACATGTGACCTAGGGGAAAATGTTATTTCTCTAACTAGGAAGATCCAAATTGAATTTCATAAAATGTTATAGAAATGGAATGGACTGTAATTTCTATGGCGTGAGTTTCAGATCCCGAAGTTGAAACAGTGACATGTGTTAGTGTGTACAAGTTCACTATATTGAACGAGTCCATAAACATGTCACCTTGGGAAAGTTAGCATAAATTCCATTTGGTGAATCCAATATTTCTCTAACATGTGGGGTTGGACACAGGATAATGATACTATCTGAGGTAAAACTTTCATACCTTAAGGAGGTGCATATTTCTATCTAATCATATTTGCAAGTCACCAAGGTTGAAAAAATAGGGTTTCTTTGCCAAACCCTTGGCCTACCAGAAGCAGTTTTCCAGAAAGGCATTGAAAAAAGCATCTAGTTGAATCACTCTAATTGGTATGTTATATTCTCTCGATTTCCATTTGAGTTTCTCATTTTATCAAGATGAAAGACAATACCAAGATTGAGGACAATCTTGAAGGAGATGAGAACTTCTGTGCATGGAAGTATATAATGCTTCTTATACTAGAAGAGCATGATTTGGAATACTATGTCAAAGGAGAAGTTGCATATCTAGAGGGATATGAGAAAAAAGATAAGCATAAGAAGAACTTGGTCAAATCCCATAGGATCATTGTAAACTCTATCAAGGACCATTTGATCGCACACGTATCATCCTTGAAGAATCCCAACAAGATGTTCGATTCTTTGACCATCCTATATGAAGGAAAGAATATCAATAGGAAGATGACCTTAAAGAAAAAACTTGGTGTGAAGATGCATATTTCAGAAAGCATTCAAGATTACTTCATGAGAGTCTCTCAGATCAAGGAAAAACTAGAATATTTTGGAGATAATGTCAAAGAAGTAGAAGTGGTGATGACTACATTGAATGGTCTCCCAATATCGCAGGAATCATTCATTCAAGGAATTAGTTCTAGAAGGAAGATCACCAAGTTCAATAGACATGGGAGGAATGTACACAAGAATAATATTGATTGATAGCAAGAGAACATTCCTTAACTAAGTAGAGAAATATGTATTTTGATCCAAGAGGATTCACCACATAAGGTGAAGATTGAAGATGATTATCAAAGGGGTAGGAGAAGCCTCCTACAATGTTGGGTTCCAAAAAACAAATGAAGATGAAGATGATTCTCTATGGAAGAAACTCGTCTTTTTCAACATTGGATAAGAAGGGATGCAATCATGAATGGTGAATAAGGGACACACAAGTTCAACACCAGTGCACAGCTCCAAGTAATCTATGGTGTAGAATACTTTCTCAGCATTCCCAATCATGAGAAAGATAGAAACAAGTCATCATAATCAGATGATAGAGTAAAGCACATTGTCATAGACTCCATTAATTCCTGTAAGGAGACAAGGACCAAGAGGGAGCCTGCCAAAAAAACAAAGATAAGTATTTGAATTATCATTTCTTGTATATCTAATTGCTCAATGATATTGTTTAGTTGTGTAGATACTTATGTTCCTAGATTTAGGAAGTGTATTATGCATGTTAAGGTGTTTTCATTGATGAACAATATACTACTAATATACATATGATGGGTAAGTGGTCTATGGTATTACACAACACTCTATCGCTACTTATCTAGAATGAAACCTCTCTGCTGACATGTTGGGAGAAAGTTATCATACGTGATATGGATGAATGTTTTGTTGAAGCATTGGCTAAGATAGTTGCATGATTGTGTGACCAATGTCTTTATTCATAATTTTATTAATATGTTTCTAATTATAAAATGTTTCTAATCATGGGTGATCAGGGTAATCATGTGTAATTTAAAAATGAAACAAGAGGCGAGGTCACTGATAGGTGAAATTTCACAATGATACTCAGGTGCAGGGGTTATATCATGCTGTGATAGGTGAAATTTCACAATGATACTGAGGGGTTATATCATGCTGTGTGAAATTTCACAATGATACTGAGGGGTTATATCATGCTGTGTTGTACTGATACTCCAACACCCTCTTTTGGGGTAGCTCAAAAAAATTGAACCTAAAAACTATATTATGATACCATGTAAGGTTTGCCATTACACTAAAACTTTCAAATTTTAATGAACATTTGAAAGATACGCTTTTCAAATTTTAATGAACATTTGAAAGATACGCTTGCAAGAAACGTGCTTACGATCAGGTGAAAAGATATCCACGATCGCAAGTTCAATATTTAAGAATGGCAGAGACTATTCACACCTGTTCTCTACGCTTCCATCAGCAGCAATAACGTCTATTAATACGAAGGCTGCGATGTATTATAGAAACAACTGCAACTCACTTCCCCTTTTAAGGTGCTTTATTCTGCAGTTTTGAACTCAACCTGATTCATTGGAAAAGCTTATATCACATAGTGGGATCGATTCCAGCAATTGTATCAATCATTCGACGCTTCATTCAATCTATGGGATGATCCACAATATACTTTATTTGAGGCAGTGGCACCCTCAAATCCTTCACCACTTTTAACATGATAGACAAAACCTTTATGCGTCTTGTGATCTTGGCGGTAATTTTCCTCTCGCTGGCCTGTGGTTTTGGACACCAAGCGATCTACTGCGCAATAACTAGGAGCGCATTCACCAGAGACATGGACGAAAACGTTACAGGGGATCCAAAGGCGCTTCTCCAATGGTATCCCTATTGCCCGTCATGACATATCGTGGCCAACAGTAATTCCACCACCAAACATGTTATTGACCTGTCATATGATTAACTTAACAAAGTGATCATTTATAAGATCATATCCACCATTATATTTTCCATTGGATATTCCTGCACAGAAATCGGTGAAGAGATGAATATATCTCTAGACAATGTGAAATTCTTGGCCATGTGTATGGCATAATCACGGCACCCCTGTGAATGACATCAATATCCAAAATTTTCCTGCATTTTTTTTAATGGTGAGAGAAACATGTGACTAGCGACAGCGGGTTACCCTCCATTATTCAATGTAGAAGGAGAAAAATAAAAAAATCAAGCGAGGTGGCTTCCTTTGGCAATGGTATCGGACTTTGAAGTTATTCCATATCTGGAACCGACATTCTCAATCTTGCACATGACACTCAGGCCCATACGACATGCTTTCCATCCTTTGGTACCGTTCTTTTTGTGGAAGGAACACCTTTCTATTTGACCCACTATTCTCATCATCGATGTTTCAGTCCTTGTAATTGCATCATGATGTTTTCTGCATTGCCAAGATGTCTTTCTTTAAAGCAATTTTTTGAAGCAATCGAACAGACATACCAAATTTGGATGCTGCAGTCCATGCATCCTGAGATGCAACACATGAATACTTTAATTTGGAACCTGTGAATGGACAACTGCTTCAGCGAAGTGCATGCGGTCTGCTCTCAGGGAGTCATGTGGAGGGCATTTTCTCCAAATCCTTCCCACTTTTATTTAACTGCACATGGATCTTCCACGTGATTTTTCCCATACTGAAAGAATAGCTACCAGCAAAAAGATTGACTTTGCATTTGCAGAAAATTCATTTCATGACTTCATAGCATAGAAACATAAACTTATTAACACAATCATTTGAATGCTGCAATTATGTTAACCATTCTTTACCGAATCAACCTAAGAGAATTTCTTTCTGATGTTGTTTTTCCTCATCGATAGGTTCAAGAATACAGATGGCATGCCCTTCCACTATTTCTTTTGCAACCTCGTTCTTTGTGGTTTCTTGCACATGTTTTCTGTCTGAATTATGACGCAACTGTGGGTGGAGTTTCTATCATTTCTCCTTCCAATGCCCGCTCAGCTTACAATGTGTGGAATAATTCTTGAGTGAAACTCTCTTGTGACATTTTCTTTCTTCAAACGAAGAGTAGGATCGCCTTGTCGAGGCTTGCTTCGAGTTGCCATCAATCTTCTGCAATAAACTTTCTTCTTCCAACAATTTGAAACACAGTTGTTATCTTAGCCACAAAAAGTACAAGGAATTGCATTCTTTATGCTAGAAAAAACAGAATGGTTATTTGCATAATTAGAATTATACCTTGAAGATTTCTGCGATGGAGATCCCTTAACCATATCTCTTTTTGGTGATTCACTTTTAGACTTTGAATCAATGCTCGCATCCATTTTATGTTTGCCTTCCTGAATTTGATACCACCTAGTCTTCAATTCTGGATTATTATCCTCGCAATGTGCTACGTTATGTCCCTCTTTCTGACAATATGCACAAGTCACCCAATGACTTTCACATGATGTTTCGTCATGATAACCCAATCCTTGGTATGGAGGTTGTTCTTCAACCTGGATGGGTTTTGTGATCCCTTGACCATGTATACCCAAACACTTTTCTTTGTAACCCATTTTCAACGATAGTCTGGATTCGATCCCTCAAGCATGTTTCTCAAAAGATCCTAAGGGTGAGTGCACAAAGTTGAGGGACCTTTTAGATGCAATGGTGGAGTGAAGTCAATCATTCTTGATCCATAAAAAAAAAATCATCCCAAGCAATCCCAAACCTGCCAAGCCTAGTCCCAAGGCTGTCAACAGGGCATGCCAATTAGGATAGTAAACTAAATCGCGCCTCCGTTTTAGTGAATAAAATCGTGTCCCTATTTTGGAAAACCTGTTTTTTATTTAAAACGGGCCGAGCCCATCTTTTTCGCCACATGGCAGCGTTGTTGGAGTTGGATGGAGCAAATCTCAAGTGGGCGAACAAGTTTTTGGGTGTGTCAAAGCCATCCACCTCCACCTTTGGATCAACCTCATTTTTGTGAGGTATTTTCCTCATTTCTTCTCATGATATTTTCTCTAAGTTCAACAATTTATTTGCCCTAATTTGAAAAATTAAACCAAAATAAATTAATTTATGCCAATGGAAACCAAAACCCCAATTTAATCATAAAAATTAAGTAATTTTGATTATTTCCCAAAATTCATACCCAAAATTCACATGAATCCATACCAAAATTCACAAATATGCAAAGTTTGTCAAGCACATTGCAAGTTTGGATAATTAATTTACATGCCCAATGTAAACCAAAACTCCAATTAACTCATACAAAACAAACGAACTTCACTATTTGCATATATGTATATTCACAAGCATCATTGTGAATCCAAACCAAAATTAACAAATATGCAAAGTTTGTCAATTATATTGTAAGCTTGCATACAACTAAAAAAACATCAAGTAGAATTCATATATTCCATAAAATACATAAACAAACATGGTAAATCCCTTGCCTTTATCCGAAATATCGAAGTTGGTCTTCCAAGAACATCAAAAAACACCTTATAGTTTTGATTAAACTTCATAATCCAAGTGTTAAAATAAGGTATAGAAGCATCACATGCTTTTAACAAATATTTCCTCTTGAATGAAGGGTACTTTTCGGTTAAGGTCAAGACAACAAAGTTCAACAACAGACTCTACGAACATGAAGATACATAGGTAGGTTGATGTGTTTGATTAAACATGTCAATCACATACTATCATACATGATATAATCCAGTGGAAACCTTGCAACCATAAAATCCATTATACACAATTGTGCATTTAAAGTCTCTCATGGGTATATAGAAAGAGGGCATAGAACTAAAATAACATCAAGTGGAATCCATGCATGGCCCAAATTAAATATAAACAAAGATATGCTAAATAGACTTTGGAGTCCAAAAAACATCACGTTGCAACAAATAATTACATATCTAACAAAATTGTTACCTATACTGGGATTTTATTCATCAATAGCACATTATGCCGACTATTCTAGGGTCTAGTTGTTGCCTCTACCCGCAATCTGGTAGCTGGTCCTGCAAAGGCATTAGTCAGCGCCTCACAATTTCGATGAAACTTCATAATCCAAGCCTTAAAATAAGCTAGAGGAGCTCCGCAATCAACATATGCACTCAAGACACTTTATGTACACATGCATATTTAAAAATTGGAATTAATACTTGAATTTAGGACATAAATATGAAATGAAAAAATGTTAAATGTTTATTCTTTACTTTAAAATTCAAGATCAATTTTTAAAATTACATAATAGATTTAGTTTATGTTGTTATTTGTCGTACATTAGTTATACAATTTTCAGTGCTTAGAGATGTTATTATATTATGTGTTTATATTTCTAATGATATTTTATTTGTATTTATGATTGCAGTGGCTACTATGGATAACAATGCAGAGATACTGAGGGTTATTGGCCATCTGAGAGAGATTGGTTCTGCTTGGATGGGTGGAGATGAGCTTCGCCGCTCCTTATCAGATTCTTTGTTAACTATTGTTGATATGATCGCAAGATTGAATGATGCTTTGTATAGCATCGCATCGTACAGAGAGAGGAAAAGATAAAAATACGCTGATGGGTTGAGCTACAACGAGGTAAAAAAGCTCAAAATAACAAAACAACACATCTATACATTGTTTAGAGTGCCTGTGATGGATGACATTCCGAAGATCAGCAGGCCACATATTTTTATTGAGTGGTGCACCTTTCCACCCATCAGAGACCATTGGATTGATAGGCGGTACATGGTTTTTGACATCCCACCTCACAACAATAGGGAAGTACTGTTGTACTTCCTCTAAAAGTTGTAAACAGAGTTTGTGATGGGGAAACATGTCAACTATATTGACATGTTGGGCTTCCAGGGAGTTGGTAGGGGGATGCCCCAACACTGACCCAATGCTAGGCATAGAGATGCCAATCCATAGATACTTGAACCCCGTGCTCAGCTACCGAGGGCAGACATCCCTCCTCCACATGACATGGTTTCCCAGACACAGTAGGCATTTCTGACTCTAGCTAAGATGGTATCTCGACACACGACCACTATTGACCAGAGAGCACCCTCTTCCTCTGCTAGGGTACAACCACCAGCTTCTGGTGGTGGAGGGACATCTATTGGTGGGGATAAACCAATATCCCATGTGCCTGAGAGCGAGCCACATGTCTGCACATTGTGTGGGGGACCTTGTTATGGTCCTGGACCAAGACATGGTACCACTACAATGACTGGTGGTCAGGTAAAGACATTGTTAAAACTCTATTATTGTTCAAATTTTAATTTTTTCATACTTTATGTAACATATTAAAATATTCGTAATATATGCAATATTTACTCTTGCAGGAGATTGATGCCTCTCACGGGGGTGGTACTGCACCCGGTGTGGTTGTACCCGAGGCCCAAACAACCACAATTGAGGTAATATTTAAACATTTATCATTTTGTTAATACACATGATTTTGTTAATGCATGTGTTAGTCTTGATTAATTTGTTAAATTGTCTAATATTTACAAATTTTGAAGTTGCAGGAACCCCACTTAGAATGTGATGCTGGAGACGTTGATATCAATGACATATTCCAAGGTGGAATTTACGATTACTTGAACAATGTAAGTACATGGGTTATGACTGAATCTTGTTTGAATTATTTAAATTTCTTACTGTACACTCCTTTATAGATCACTAATATTTATAATTTTTAAACTTGCAGATGCTATTAGCATCTGAAGAGGGGCAAAAAATTGATGGAAGCAGTCACTCCCATGGGAGAGATATGTACCAGGAAAGGGTAAGTATATTACAACATGTTAGTTTTTCAATACATATTATTCCATCCATTCAACTCCATGTCTAACTATGGTAGCACTTTATGAATGCAAACATTATTGCAGATCCATGGACCACCTCTTTGGTTTGGATCTCCTATAGTCCAAATGTAGATAAGGGGGCTATTTACACCAGATGACCCTCTTCCTTGAACAGAGCGGGTGTGCATGAGGATCAATCTACTCATCCCATGGTAATGTACACACTTCCAATGGTGGTTGCTGGTTAGCTATGAATTCACTTCACAACTAGCTTTTCTTAATGTTATTTTCGCATATTTACAGCATCAAGATGTAGATTCATTTGTGCCAGACCTTAGTGGGGTTGTTGATGTTGTGGTCAATGCTGCATCTACAATAGGGATAAGTCACACTGAGGTACATCTACTTGAACATTTTTAATTGTACAGTTCATTTGTATTTTTTATGGACATGCACGATGTCTAACTATTTTATCATTTGGTGAATGTAGCCACACCCTATTCCATTAGTGCATGCAACTGAGGTTGATGTTCAATCTACGACTCCTCTTACTACTGAAGAGTCCCAACATCTTCCCCTAGAAATGGTTTTTTCGGTGAGATGTTCATTTTTTACATAATTGATTAGTACTTTCTCATTCATGTATATGTTGATAATTCTTGAGATAATTGAAATATTTTTTTTATTTGCAAAGAAGCATTGCAGAGAGACTCTCTGCAAGGAGGAGGACACCAGAGGAACCTATACCCCTGAAGGATGCAATGAGTCTTTGTTTTATTTACAACTGAGTCATATTTTAAAATTTCAAACTTTGTTAATGCTGGACAGTACTAGTTTAGTTACCTGATCAAGAAATATTGTCATTGATTTGCAGTCGCTAGAGATGCACAATGGTCGTAGATAGAGCCGACAGGCATCAGGGTCTAGGAAAAACAAGAGAAAGTTAGATTTTTGATGTGTTAGTCCAGGACAAATATGTATTTTTATGTACAATCCGGAGTTAGAGTATAGGGGCATGATCCAAGACAGATGTACTTTTGTTTTCACATGTAAATCAAAGATGTTTTTGATGCATGTACATTGACAGGCCATAGATGGACCTTCTATTTTTGTATTATAACTTTCATGATATAATAAATATTTCATATCAAGGCTCTTGAGATCTTCATGGCTCAATATTTTAAGTGTGATTATACACGTGTAGCCAAGAATGTTTCTATGTGTAACTTTCCCAATTTTTTTTATAGATTTTACGATTACATGGAGATATCAGTTATAAATTTGAGAACAATGCACAATTACAATATTACGTAATGAAAAAAATGTACATTTTGATTGTTTTTTTACCACAATCCAATTGCATATACAATGTTATATTAACAATGTTAAGTTGTATTCACAAAGATGGAACATACCTAATACACATAAGCACCCAGCACAACTAAGCAACTGATCCAACTAAGTGGAATACAAAAGCACCTTACCCACATAACAACCTAACAAACTTTTAAAGGATGCAAGAAGTTGACACAGTTTGGCATAATGTCTTTCATCTAACGAATACATGGGATACACATCAAACCTAAAAGTATCCGAGTATTATAAGGTTGATTCAAAATAATGGTTATGACTATATCCTGCAAATTATTTTATCATTTTGTTAATGTACATGTAATTTGATGAATGGCCTCGAGTAACAACTTTGAAAGAGACGAAAGTTATGTGTGATTTTATTATAGTTTAAATTGATTAGAGAAGTACTGTTCTGAATCTTGTTTTATAAATTTATGTTTATGGAGTATTATTCGAAGCATTCATAGTGTGAAGATATATATATTTTGTAATAATTGTGTAATAGGTTGGCCACTAGTTTCTAAACATAAACATGTTCCATTACATGGTTACTGACGTAATGGAATTGTCTCCTCTTACATTTCATCGTACAAATGCTCACATCTCTTGGATGACCTAGCTAAATTAATATGGGAAACAACTTTCTTTCAAGTTTTTAGTCTAACAAATGATATGAGATCCTAAGATAATTTCACCTCCACATAGAGATTGACAACTCCTTTCGCCTTGATTAAAAAAAAGAATATTTCTTGCTTGACAATTATGGGAAATAAGTCAAGTTCAACACCTCACAACAGGTAACATAATTCTCAATAGTAGCACATGGAATAATATTTTGCAACAAGTATTTTTTCAAGAGAGGAAGATCTACAATCACCTTCAAATTGACCTCTATGTGCAAAAATTTAACATTCACTTACTGAGCAAAACCCTAGTTTCCAAAATTGACAAAAAAAATGATCCCTTGTCCATGGAACTAGAGTAAAGGGCCACCCTAGCACTATCTTGATGTCTTGAATCCAACAGAGTTGACGGTTCTTCGATCCACGTAATGGCCATCATTCTATCACACGTTGAATCCCACCTCCTATAGGATTTTGGGGACACCTGTTGAATCCCTACCCGGGGTATAGAATGGAAACCGTGCATCAAAACAGGATTTCAATGGGTCATGCAAGTTTTTTTAGGTAGGTTCCATGTGGGAACGCTAGCCACACATTCACGGTCGAGGAAATTTCCAAGCTGACCCCTATGTGCAGAAATTGGACATTCACATATTGAGCAAAACCCTAGTTTCCAAAATTGACTGAAAAAAGGATACCTTGTCCATGGACCCATAGTAGAGGGCCACACCTATCATTATCCCGGTGTCCTAAATCCAACGGATTCAACAGTTTATCGATCCGAGCAACGACCATCATTTTATGGCATGTTGAATCCAACCTCCTACAGGATTTCAAGGACACCTGTTGAATCCCTACTCGGGGCATAGACTGGAAACCGTGCATCAGAACGGGATTATGGTAGGTCATGCGAGCATTTTTAGGCATGTTTCATGTGGAAACGCTAGCCACATATTCACAGTCAAGCAATATGTGAAGTTGACCCCCATGTGAAAAAATTTCACATTCACTTACTGAGAAAAACCCTAGTTTCCAAAATTGACCTAAAAAATGATCCCTTGTCCATGGAACCATATTAGAGGGCCTCCCGTAGCACTATCTCGATGTCCTGAATCCAACGGAGCTAGCGGTTTGTCGATCCAAGCAACGTTCATCATTCTATGGCACGTTGAATCCCACCTCCTATAGGCTTTCACGGGCACCTATTGAATCCCTAACCGGGGCATAGAATGGAAACTATGCATCAAAAAGGTCTTTAGGTGGGTCATGCAAGCAGGTTTAGGTAGGTTCCATGTGGGAACTCTAGCCACATGTTCACAGTCAAGGAATTTTCCAAGTTGGCCCCTATGTGCAGAAATTGGACATTCACTTACTGAGCAAAACCCTAGTTTCCAAAATTGACTAAAAAAATGATCCGTTGTCCATGGACCCACAGTAGATGGCCACTCCTAGTACTATCTCGATGTCCTAAATCCAACGTAGTCGATGGTTTATTGATCTGAGAAATGACCATCATTTTATGGCACGTTGAATCCAACCTCCTACAGGCTTTCAGGGACACCTATTGAATCCCTACTCGGGGCATAGAATGGAAACCAGGCATCGGAATGATATTTTGGTAGGTCATGCAAGCATGTTTAGGCATGTTCCATGTGGGAATGCTAACCACACATTCATGGTCAAGCAATATGCGAATTTGACCCCCATGTGCAAAAAAATCACATTCACTTACTGAGCAAAGCTCTAGTTTCCAAAATTGACAAAAAAAATAATCCATTGTCCATGGACCTAGATTAAAGGGCCAACCTAGCACTATCCCGATGTCCTGAATCTAAAATATTCAATGGTTCATCTATACGAGCAACGATCATCATTCTATGGAACGTTGAATCCCACCTCCTATAGGATTTCAAGGACACCTGTTGAATCCCACCTCCTACAGGCTTTTAGGGACACATGTTGAATCCCTACCTGGGGCATAGAATGGAAACTATACATCCAAAAGGGATTTTGGTGGGTTGTACAAGCATGTTTAGGCAGGTTCCATGTGGGAACGCTAGCCACATGTTCACGGTCGCGGAATTTGCAAAGCTGACCCCTATGTGTAGAAATTGGACATTCACTTATTGAGCAAAACCCTAGTTTCCAAAATTGACCAAAAAAATGATCCTTTGTCCATGGACCCATAATAGAGGGCCACTCCTAGCACTATCCCAATGTCCTGAATCCAACGGAGTTGACGGTTTGTCGATGCAAGCAACAGTCATCATTTTATGGCATGTTGAATCCAACCTCCTACAGGATTTTAGGGACACCTGTTGAATCCCTACTCCGGGCATAGAATGGAAACCATGCATCAAAAAGGGATTTCTATAGGTCATGTAAGCGTTTTTAGGCATGTTCCATGTGGGAACACTAGCCACACAATCATGGTCAAGCAATATGCGAATTTAACCCCCATGTGCAAAAAATTCACATTCACTTACTAAGCAAAACCCTACTTTCTAAAATTGACCAAAAAAGGATCTCTTGTCCACAAAACCATATTAGAGGGCCCCTTGTAGCACTATCCTGATGTTCTGAATCCAATGGAGCCTATGGTTCGTCTATCTAAGCAATGACCATCATTCTATCGCACATTGAATCCCATCTCCTATAGGCTTTTAGGGACACCTGTTGAATCCCTAACCGGGGCATAGAATGGAAACAATGAATCAAAAAGGGTTTCTGGTGGGTCGTGCAAGTGTGTTTAGGCAGGTTCCATTTGAGAACTCTAGCCACATGCTCATGATCGAGGAATTTTCAAAGCCGACCCCTATGTGCAGAAATTGGACATTCACTTACTGAGCAAAACCCTAGTTTTCAAAATTGACTGAAAAAATGATCCCTTGTCCATGGACCCATAATAGAGGGCCACTTCTAGAACTATCATGATGTCCTGAATCCAATGGATTTGACGGTTTGTTGATCCGAGCAATGACCATCATTTTATGACACGTTGAATCCAACCTCTTGTAGGCTTTCAGGGACACCTGTTGAATCCCTACTTGAGGCATAGAATTAAAATCGTGCATCAGAACAGGATTTCAGTAGCTCATGCAAGCGTGTTTTGGCATGTTCCATGTGGGAATGCTAGCCACACGTTCACAGTCGAGCAATATGCGAATTTGACCCCCGTGTGCAAAAATTTCACATTCACTTACTGAGCAAAACCCTAGTTTCTAAAATTGACCAAAAAAATGATCTCGTGTCCATGGAACCAGATTAGAGGGAGTTGTATCATTATCCCAATGTCCTAAATCCAACGAAGCCGACGGTTTGTCGATCCGAGTAACGACCCTCATTCTATCGCACATTGAATCCCACCTCCTACAGGCTTTCAGGGACACCTGTTGAATCCTTAACCGGGGCATAGAATGGAAACTGTGCATCAAAAGGGCTTCCAGTGGGTCTTGCAAGTGTGTTTAGGCAGGTTCCATGTGGGAATGCTAGCCATATATTCACGGTTGAGGAATTTGCAAAGTTGACCCCTATGTGCAGAAATTGGACATTCCCTTACTGAGCAAACTATGGTTTCTATGGTTTAGAATGCAAAATATGGTTTACAGTGCAAACTTGAGTTAATAGTATTGGCTATAGGGTTTGTAAGATAGGATTGGAAATGGTTATTAGGCTGGTATTACCACTCCTTAACGTCACAGCTTTCGTGGATAAACAAATTATCGGAGTCAAGGAGATAATTATCGGATTCAAGGAGATGTCCTTATAGGATCAACTTTGAGATTCAAGGAAAATGCAATAGACATATCCTAGATAGAGTGGTTGATAATGGGCTTGGGATATAAGGCATGAGTCATGTAAGTATCAATATAATACAACAAATCCATTATGAAGCTCAGGCGCAATTTATCAAGTTGTAGAATTCTATTGAATTTATCAATCTATCAATCGCTCAATGTATCAAACTGTAAATAATCAATGAGACCATGAAACCAAAATATCTGACTGCCCCATAGTTGACTACCTACCTGTGGTCATTTGACTAGACCATCGAGATCACCTCTAATAGAAACGGTATCCTTCAGCCTCTCATTCTCGGAGTAAGGCAACAAGTATCGTGACTTTGATGAGTTCTTGCTTGGCATTGTTTGTAGCTGGAGGTTTGTGCCAATAACTAAGTTTGTATAATGGTATACAATTTGACCTAGTCTATAATATTCAAATACATAACCTTTTTTCTTTCATGCGTGGGAAACCTGTGTCAAATATTCTCCTTTGATAACCATCGACCCAATTGGAAAATCATTGCCCTCAGAGTCGCTTAATGAGACAATGAGGGTCTGCTTCCCATCCAAGCAACGTGCCAGCTAATAGTCAGTGTGACATTCATTGTCTCTCGGGAAAACCACTGCGTATATGTTCCGTGCATAAAATAAAGTGCAGACCTAGGATTCAGCTAACTAAACACAACTAGTCGTCAAACATTTCAAAGTTATCAACATAATAGTCAAACCTGGTTGTATGAGATCTAAAATGTGGTCATAGTCATGTGAAATACTCGACTGGCCCTCCTCCAACTGGGATAATTATGTATTTATTTGTCAACCAATGGGGAGTGATACATGATCCCAACTATCAACCCAATCTGTGTATTCACAGTTGTCCCATTCACCACTTCTACATGGATTAAAAAAACAAGAGAGTTTTCTTGTCCACATTTCAACTATAGCATTGTCTGGCGTCCTAACTGAATGGAATGAACGAGTTCCTTGGATGGACTTGCACTCATATAGGTGTGATCGATCTACATCGACCACCTCCCAAAAATATCTACGTACATGTGCTTTTTGAGATGATTGGTCTTCTTTCCTTCTAGTTCCCTGCCCCATCACTGAAGAACACCATGCAACAATGGTCTTTGCTTCTCGGATGAGCGAAATAGTTGTGAATTTCATCTCTTTCCTACGTAATGCAGTCTTGATGCATGCACTTTCTCCATCATGTTCCCCTTTACCATGTCTAGTCTCAAGTTAGTTCCAAATATGTGGCACCTTGTGCCTCTTATGGAGAATACACAACCATTGGAAGACACAAGAATTTTTGAATTTCCCCACACAACCATTAGACCAAATCCAATGTTGTTCCATCTATATATTGTTATCCTCCAAGTGTTTGTAGAACAATTGAAAGCCGTTGTACAGAATCCAAGTCATGACACCTATAATCACTTATGTAAAAGTGATACTACTTCAATATAACCTTGTTCTCTTCAGTACTATTTGTCCCATGTCTATAGGTGATATGGACCATTATGCTGACCTGGTATGAGTGATAATATTGACTCTGAATATCGTTATGTGCTTTAAGAGAGTAGTTTTCCGCAAAATCGACCATTGATAATATAGTTCCAATAGAAAATGTATCCCTGCACGCTCTAAACTGCTCATCGTGCCAACGAGCCACATGTACATGCTTTACATACTGTTGTGTCTTTTCAAATAATTCTTCCATGAAGTTGCATACCAGTACCTGGTAGATCAACAATAAATTTGTACAGATCAATAGGTTGTTAAATATATGAAGTAGCAATAGATGAAGGAAAAAATACTATTCAGGAACTCATTACTAACCTGAGAGGTGACCAATTGTATTTTTTTTCTTTCATTCCCTCCACCGATATCATACGTGACATATTTGAATGATTGCAAGTTCACTTCATGTCTCCCAAGTTCATGCTCATTGATGACATGTATGCATTTGTCCAAAAATGCCATTCCACCACACCTCAGCATGTCCCATCTACGCAAGGCCTTTGATAAAATGTGCAACCTTATGTCCTTCTACACAAGATGCTATGGATAAACTCTCTAGATGATGTTGGTGACAATGTAGTTGAGCATTCTTGCACAAGAGTGTTATGAAAAACACACAATATAGGTATATATATGTGTCATAATAATAAGCGTACTCAATGTGATATCGACAACAACACATGTTACGAGTTGTGTTTATTTTAACATACCATGGTTTTCATTTCTCGAAGGATATTTGGCCCAAGTTAAGTTCATTATGTTCATGCCTAAATCTCTCATATAATTCTATTTGTGTCATGTCAATAAAATGTTTAATGTGGGGCTCATGATCCCTTGAGCCCCTTCCTAATTTTAGTACATATTTTTGGTTGGATGAAGGTCTACAATTGTCACGCCAAAAATCCTGCACCAGTCCCTTTACCGCATTAATGAGCTTCATATCGGAGCGTGGAAACCTGCCAACGAAGGACCAGACATCTGTTTCACCAGAGTTAAGTTGTTATCTTCTAGAACAATACCTATAGAGTGCTTTGATATCCAATCCTACAAGTTTGGATGTAGGCTTAAGAAGGCGAAGGGCCCCAGTGATTTTGTTCATGATTGATAGTGACAACACATGATGAGCTGCATTGCGATCCTTTGAATGAGATTTCTTTCCAATATTACTAAGTGAATCTACCAAAATTCTGACAACATAAGAACTTGGTTCATAAGTGTTTATCATCTTTATCCTTAAGTTTTTCCTAACAACAGTCATAGACCTATATTTTAACAACGATATCAATAATGTACATTTATCTCCATCAAATTTAGAATCAAAATAGTTGACAAGTATCTGTTGATCTTGATATGCAACACTGCTTTTAGACAACGTACCTTCAAGCGAACCAATGAGACTTTCATCGATCTGTATACATTTTGGAGTTCTTCAGCGTGAAGTTGCTAATGGAGGTAGGGAGGTTGGAACTGCACCCTATACCATATCACCCGGTCAGTCTAGCATTTGAACATGAGCTTCATGTCCTTCTGTGTCTTCCTGATGGTCGGACAGTGGCAATTAGAAATCCTCTTGGGTGGTCTGAGCAACATTGTATTCTTCGAGCATACGTTCGGCATTCAATGTCTCTCTAACTTTGTCACTTGTATACCCACATTCAATTAAATCTACAAAGGTTTTAGGTGGCCTTGATGTGCACCTACATTTTACTCCTTGATCAGTGCCATGCAATGCTCGTTCTTCTACTGATATGGTGACCAAAGGCCCCTCTAGCGAATGCTTTTGTCTTTCTTGATGTGGATTGGTAGGAAGAAATGTGGCATCCTCAACAACTAGAATTGGTTGAGTGTCCATAGAGCGTCTTCGATTGGTCATGTCATTTATTTTTTTCTCTAATTTCTTCAAGGATTTCATTGGGTATCCACTTCCTTGCTCATTTTCTTTCTCAATTGTGTGAGTTTCCCATGACCATAATGATCAATGATAGATATGGTTTCCTTTTCTAGCTCCTCAATGGTACTCGTAAATGGGAAACTACCCAAGCTTGGTTTCTTTCTTGCTCAATTGTGTCTAGATACTCAAGATAGGGGGGAGATTGGGAAGAATGTTCCCTTTGCTAGATCCTCAATTCCAAGAAAAACAATGGTAGAGATGCTCTATGGTGATCCTCAATGGGAAATTCACCAAGCTTGGTTTCTTTCTTGTGCAATTGTGTCTATGTACTCAAGCTAGGGGGAATATTGGGAAGAATACATTGCCTTTTCTAGCTCCTCAATTGCAAGGAAAACAATGGTATAGATGCTCTATGGTGCTCTTCAATGGGAAATTCTCCAAGCTTGGTTTCTTTCTTGCCTAATTGTGTCTACATACTCCACCACAATGACCAAGTTAATGCTGCCTTTGCTAGCTCCTCAATTGCAAGAAAAACAATGGTGGAGATTCTCTATGTGGCTCCTTTCTCAATTAATGGATTCTTTCTTGCTGAATTCATTCTTTATTTCTTGCTCCTCAATGTATACCATTCTCCAAGCAATACTTAGAAACTTGTGGTGGAGATGCTTGATTCACAAAACAATTTTGTGTGAAAATATGGTGAAGAAGATAATGTTCACGCATTGTATTTAACCTGAATTTGTGCATGGACTGTAAAACCTGTAAAAATGTGTTAGAGTGTTTCTCGGACAACGACTACTGTTGTTTACACTGAGAATAAATGCGCACGTGTTATTGTTAACTAAAACGAGGGCATTTTTTGGACACAAAATGAGTGCGCACTTTACTCTAATAGAATTTTGGAGCATTTAAGAAGGTAGTTGCACGACTAAGGGATCATTCAAGGTTTAGGGGGAATTAACAAGCACTCCCTTAGTCTGTGTGCCTTAACACCCTCCCTTTCTTCAACCTAACTATATTCTTTTACAACTCTAGGGATGTGTGTGTGAGAAAAAGATAGGTTAAGGGGTGTTAGTAATAAGGGGATACATGGGAATATGTGTGTGTCTAAGAGAGAGATAGGTTAGGGGGTGTTAGTGGTAATGGGAGACATACAAATGTGTGTGTGTGTGTCAGAGAGATAGGTTAGGGGGTGCTAGTGGTAAGGTTTGACATAGGGATTTGTGTGTGTGTGCCAGAGAGATAGGGTAGGGGGTGCTAGTGGTAAGGTCAGACATAGGGATTTGTGTGTGTGTGATAGAGAGATAGGGTAGGGGGTGCTAGTGGTAAGGGGAGACATAGGGATGTGTGTGTGTGTGTGTGTGTGTGTGTGTGTGTGTGTCAGAGAGATAGGTTAGGAGGT
>LPNX011065964.1:304345-315966 GCA_001517045.1 Pseudotsuga menziesii
TAGTTGGATGAGTTGGGGAGAAAGAAAGAGTGGAGAGAGAGGTTTTAGGTGTTAGCAGTGAGAGAGAGGTGCTAGGGGGATGTGTGTGTGAGAGAGAGAGGAAGGGAGGTTTAGGGGTTTCCTTGGGAGGGGGGGCGCTAAGTATTAGAGATAGAAAAATAAGGGGTGTTTAATAGTTAGAGGTAGAAAGAAAGGGTTATGGGTTTAGGGGTGGGGGGGAAGGGACATATAGGTGTTAGTGGTAAGAGGGGACATAGGCGTGAGAGAGAGAGCAAGAAAGAATGGGGCAGTGGGGTGCTAGGGAGAGAGAGCGGGGGGGTTAAAGGTAGGCATAGGAGGATGGGGGGTTAGTAAGAGTTAGGGGGAAGAGGGGAGCTGGGGGGGAGACATAAAATAATTTTAGTATTGATATAACTTACAAAACCAAATTCATTGTAGTAGTTTATAATGCGCACGCATTATGATTCATAAAATCACTCTCCCATTTTTATCAACGCACATGTGTTATTGTTCATTAAAATGGGCATGCAATTTGTTTAAATTCAAAAATGTATTCCCTCCAAATGATAAGGCCAAGCCTCCACCCATGCTTGCATGGCGTTCTTATGCCTATGTGTGTGCTTCAGAATTTGCTTTGGATTCAACATGCCTATGCCTTGGAGTATGATAAACCATGTCTAATTTAGCATTATATCCAAATTTTCAATATGGTCATGTTTAGTCATTCGTCTGATTATGCTGCACACCTCCATTTTTTATCATATTTTAGAAACATATATGATTTTTTTTGCAGATTCCAAATATGTAATTTTTAACAAGAATACATAATTTTTTCTATTTTTTTCTTATTTATCTTCTATCATCACTCCTCAACTCAAAAAACACATTGTTAGTGTTTCATCCATATCTCTTTCGTTTATCAACCATTTAAAAACAAATTATATGGTGCACTAAATAACATCGACCTATACATGCTATAAAAAACCCATTTCCAAATAATTGCATTAAGACATTCAAACGTTGCACTCACAATTGCGGTACCGTTTTCGAGGTTTGATCTCTTAGATAATTAAAAAAAAAAATTAAAAAAATTATTTTTATTATTGGAAAAATAGTCATGCACTAGTACTATATGTTCTCTATATGTATACCGGTTTTCGTAAGTTTATTCCATCATTTAGTCACTCAGAAGCTACACCCACAAAAACATATACCTTGTAATTTGTCCCAAAAATAAAAAGTGCCCTTTAAAAAATATCTAACTTTAGATAGTTAACAACATTTTCAATAGAAAAAAATAAATATATTTGGAAAGGTCATTCAATTTCCTACATTTCTTGTTTTTTTACTCATCGCAAGATTCATTGTGTAAGTGTCTCAAAATATCCATGCAAGTTGATGGATGTATGTTTTTTAAGTTTTCTATTGCATCTAATGCACCAAAAGAGACCCTTAACTTTATGCACTCACCCCTAAACTATCATTTTCAAATGAAGTATTTGAACTTGTATGATTATTTCTTACCTCAAATTCCTTTGCTTGAGGAACAAACATGCACACGTGGTCTTTTTTTATTTTCAAGGTATCATCATTTTGCTTGCCTTGACTTGTGGCAGATGAGATACCCAGAAGATCATTCTCTGAATGTGGGAATAATGAAAAAATTTCTTCATTTTCTACCTTAGGACGACTCTTTACAGAAGATCTTTCTCCAACTTGTTCTCCTCTCAATTCATGTAGCAATAGTTGTAGCCTTTGTTTCTAATCTTCGAAAGCTGCTAACAATATTCTAAGCTTAGCATTTTCCACTTAGATACACTGATTAAATTCTTCAAACTCACATAACCTTGCTTGCTTATTCTCTTTCCCCATTATTATACTCACAACATGCAAAACTAGTTATATCTACTTTTATACCACTTGAACTGAAAACTTAGGGGAGTACTTACTCACATAAAATATTTCAATAAGGATCTTTGCTAATAATCATTTGCATATATGTATATAAAAACATTTTGACAAATTTTGTGTTTAGAACACAACTTAATCAGAAGGAAATAAAAAAATCACACACACATACATGACAAACCATATGGTAATGAAGTTTACCAGACCACTTGGCTACATCTTGGGGTTCAACAAAACTTTGAGCCACTTTATTTATTCTCCTTTAGAATAGTATGGACATAATTCTCATTTCACATGGTACAATATCCCTTTTTGGGATGCCTTCTCCTAAGGATCTCATATGAAATGACAAAAGAAAGATCCCCTTGCTCAATCTCTCCCCCAAAAAAAAAACTTACCTCAAACTCTCTCTCTAAAAAAGATTTTCTTCACTCTCCAAATGAGAGGATTTTATTGGTTTTTCATGGATGATTACTCATCGCTTCAATTAAGAAAAATATATATCTTTATATCCCCTAAGTTAGGATAAAGAGACACCTTAAGGACAGATGGAATATAAGGACAGATGGAATATAGGTCTCCATGAAGATCGCAACTCTCCATAAGACTAGGAAACTAAAGGTGAGGTGGATTCTCACACCTTTTAATTCCCTTTTACAATTTAAATGATAATTTTGTATGATCATTTTTTATACATTCCCTTTTTACAAAGTTATTTTGTTGCGCTTTCAATTTAAAAATGAAATACAATTTGTTCAATTTTTTATGAACTCTTGTTGAAGAAAACCTCATTTCTGATCGTAAATTCAACCTGAAATGTCTCCCACATACAAATTCCATTTGACTATGTTCACATTAGAGGAAATTTCAACTCAAAATGAGCCTCCTAAGGAAAATAATTAAATAATAGTTAAAATAATTAAATAATATTTATTAATTTTGGAGGAAGAAAAGAAAAACTTTTTTTTTGTTCGTATTTTCGACATATCTCCCTGTGTCTTTACTCAAATTTTGATTGAGAGAGCTCGTTGGATGTAGAATTAAATTCCGCATCCAATGAGTACCCACTCAACATACTTTTGACAGACCCCGCTACCCCAAAAATAAGAAATACCTGAAAAAACGTGATCATGATGTCATCATCATGTTTTTTTAGGTATTTCTTGTTTTTAGGATAGAGGGGTCTGTCAAAAGTATTCCAAGTGGGTACTCGTTGGATATAGAATTTAATTCCACATCCAATGAGCTCTCTCGATCGAAATTTGAGTAAAAACACAAGGAGATATGTCGAAAACAGGAACAAAAAAGTAGTTTTTTTATGATACCTATCCCCAAATTGATATTAAAAAAGTGTTTAAGACCTATACAGTATTTCAAATTTAAGGCAATTTCATTGGCTAACACATGATGGCATCGAATTTGAATGAGGGTTAAAAGGCCTATTTGGAGTTGAAATTTCCTCTAATGAGTTGCGTTGGAAAGCTATCTGCGAGCTCTTTTCCAACTGAATGTCTTTGAAGCTAACAAAAATATTTTGCATTCTTCGACTGAGATTAACCTCATGGATCATAAGTTCTACAATTTGACATTCTTTACCTTGGTTACACCTTGATATCAAGCTTCAAGAGTGTCCCTAAATATTTATTTGAAGACTTGGCACTAGATATTTTCAGAAATATGGATTCTCTTAGGCCTTGCTGAAGAAGACCAAGTTCTTTGTTGTCCTTCTTCCTATTTGCTCGCAACAAAACACGCTCAACATTTGTCAAATCTAACCATGTAGCTTGTTCAGTAGGCTCATGATACCCTACAGTAACAAATTCCCAAATATATTGACAACACATAATTGTTGTCATTATTATAGACCACATATCATAATTTCTCTTAGTCAACATAGGATTTGTGGCTGCACTACATTGTTGTTGGTAGCCATCACAACTCAAATTTAAAATTACTATAAATAAAATGGAGAGAAATGGATCAACCTTGTTATGATACCACTTAAGGAAGGCATGGGAGTGTTGAATTTTATCTCAATAACACTTACAAATCAACACCTACAAGATGAATAACAACAAGTTCTTATAGGAATTTCAACAAAAACAACATTCTACAAGACTATTTCAGTGAAATAACTTAATCAAATTTTGATCTCCCCTGCATCGAAAAACTTATTTTGATTCTTCAATGAACACATAAACTAATATAGCACACTCTAAGACAAAAATATCACTCATAATTTTAACTTGCTACAACAAAAAAACTAAGCATTTCATAATGAGTTTACAAGCTCATAAATAAATAAAAAGTATGACAAACTTACAGAGCATAAAACTCTGTTTTATATTAAACTCTTTGTGATCAATTGATTTTAGCTTCAAAATATGATTACATATATATATACAAAATTATAGGATTGAATCATTAATTATTTAAGCATTTCACTTCATCAAAATTACATTAATAATAAATACTTTGTTTCTCTGAATTTTGACAAGATGATAAAATCAAGACTATATTGGCCCTTTAGAAATGTAGTGGATGAATGTATTCATTGAGGAAATTCATTTCCTCTTCAAAGATCGATATGATTCACATCCGTTTCACATACTCAATAGATGAAAAATAGGGTGGTGGATGACTTTTCAAAATTGGATAGTTGAGTCGATCTGGCAGTGTTGGATCTTCAAGATTCTTGGTGGCCACAAATTAAGGAGGCTACAAAATCTTGAGCAGTGAAATAATTAATTTCCTATATCTTTTACTATTGTTGGGAGTAGTCATTGCTTTAGTTTTTATGATAAAAATATGACACTTAATTGAGGAGATTTAATGTGTATGGGAATAAGCTATCGACCCGATCATTTGCACCAATCGGACGACCAGGGCTCTATTTAGGCTACTACGGTGCTCTCTTGCGCGTCAGATTGGTGCAAATGGTTGGGTCGATAGGTTATTCCAATGTGTATGTAAGGGAAAACTAAAGTACGGGCCTCCCCTTGGTTGGATCTTTTTAAATTTAATCCATATACATAATTTTTTATTGCGATATCTATTTTTAGGGTTGGGTCTAGTTTCTGGGATATATACCTAAATCTAGAAAAACCCTAAATGCAAAACACATCGTAAAGAACCCAAAACTATGAACTCAGAAATAGTATTCATAGAAGGTGTTTCGACATTTAAAAATCTATGAAGCAATAAGAAAACATGAATTCTATCAATATATAATGGGCAAGAAATAAATTGGATTAGCATACACCCAAAGTTTTCTAAAAATTTGTCGATTTGGACTTAGTGCTCATTTTTTATTGGAATTCGACATTATTTAATTTTACATTCTTTGTTACATAAATCTCTTGACTAGGTTTCCTTTTATGTATTTTTCCTTCCCTATTACTATTTCATTGGATCTTCCATTATCCAACGTTGCAAATTGATTAGTCACCCCTGCAATTCTGCTAGGATCATTATTAGCATTATACTGTTATTTTATTTAACATCTTATTTTCTTATACTAAGATGCATTAGGGATCCTATTGTTACAACTTTATAATATGATATAAAGGGCGTGTTAAAAATGGGTTGATAAAAATGGATACCAACAATATCTTGTGAAACTAATGGTATTTTTAATTGGAAAGGTATATTGGGAGGGGGGTTCAACAATACAATTTTAGGAAGCATTTTCCAATATTGATTGAAATTAGGGATATTCTTTAATATCCTGTGAACAATCGTGTTATGTAACAAGTTAACTGAGTGAACCCTCTGTGTCGTAAAAAACCCAAAACTATGAATTGAGAAACATTATTCACAAAATATGTTTCGATGTTTAAAAATCTCTGAAGCAATAAGCAAACATGAATTCTATCAATCTATAATGGACAAGAAATAAATTGGATTAGCCCGCGCACACACCCACACCTACCCCCCCCCCCCACACACGCACGGAGTTTTCTAAAAAATCGACGATTTGGACCGAATGCTATTTTTTTATTGGAATTTGACATTTTCTATTTTTCAAAATCAGAATTTAACTATGTTTTAATCATGATTTTGATACAAAGGTGGATTCAACACCCTCAAAAAGCCTTGGGGCACCCAAAATTCCAGAACTTTACAGCTGTAACCTAGATTTTGAAAAATTATGACCAGATTTTTTCACAATTGTGTTGAAATTTTTTCCTATTATGACCCAAATCATTGAAGTTTTAAACTACACGACCGCATACTTGATTGTTCCACTTTAAACTCCTTTCGTAAAAAATCAAGGATAATACAACATTCTATGAATGTTGGGGTGAATGGTACTTGAAAACCCAATTCCCGCTAGATGTAAATGCCAAAAACATTAAAAGAATCCGCATTCCTAGAAATACAAGGGAAAAAACAAATTACTTTCCCTCCCTTAATAAATAGGGATGGTCTAAGCTTTTATATGAAATATTTTTAAAAATAAATTATGGGGAAATGGAAAAATGTTAAGAAACAAATACAATATTAAAAATTTGTCCAATAGAAATTTAAAACCCTTTATTTTCTCCCATGGGCGGAATTTCGCTTGTAAAAGTTTCTATTCTAGTTAGATGAATCCACTTGAACTCTCTATGTTTATCGAGCTTCTAGTCTCGTGTCATTTTTGTTGTACCATTTCAAAGTACAATTGATAGAATCACATGCTAAAAATACTAATTACACTTCAAAAATTCTTAAGGAGAATATTCAAATTGCATGTAACAAGGTGAAGCAATAAGCATATTAACATTGAAGTGATAGACAATTGAAAGAAGGTGATTGAATATGTTTGAGACTACAACCTTATAAGTAATATATTCACACAAACAAAAGAAGAAAAAAAACTAACTTAAAAATTTAATGGACCTATAATATTCATTAAGATTAGAGAAGGGACTTACAAGTTGGAATTGCCTTCTCGTTTTCATAAGTTTTTTCATGTATCTTTTCTGAAAAATATTCTATCACAAACCATGCCAGTGCAAACTTAACTTCTAGAATTATATGAAGAGGGAAATTTGATTCTTGAACTCTATATATATATATATATATTGATGAACATTTTTTATCTTTTCATAATAGAATTAATATGTACTTAATCAAATGGAATAAAATTACTTTAGAATTAGTTAAGTAGGAAAATTAGCAATTCATACATAAAGAAATACTCTTAACTAAAATAATATTTTAGGATAAAGCTTTTTAAATATAAAACTATATTAAAGTCTTAACAGTAATTTATTATTAATATATTAATTATGGTTTGATCAACTTAATAATTAATTACATCATAAACTATTTATCTCTTATTTATAATAAAAAATATTCATTTATATAAAAATATCATTTAAGTGCCATTATTATTATTCAAAACATTTCTTATTCTTATTTTCCTTTTACATACTTAAACTAAAGAATGTAAGAACATTGAAACTATTGACTTTTGTCTTTATATTTGAAAAGAGATAGAAGACCCTTTTATGGAAGCTTGTAAATATTTTCATCATTTTAAACCATAATAATTTATTATGTATAATCAATATTATTTATAAGAGTTTTATAGTGTTTATGAATTATTTTAATGTATTTATGAAATTTTCAATTAAAACATTTATATCTAACTTTATTAATATGTTGTACATATATTATAATATAAATATTAGTATGTTTTTTTATATGTAATTTTATTAAAATATTAGAATATCTATATATAATAAATTTAAAATTTATATATATTTATATAAAACTAGTATAGATTTATCTTAATTATCATTTTAGTAGATTTAAGGATTTAATAATTAAAAACATTTGTTATTTTCTAAAAAGTTATAAGTTCAAATTTAAAGAGAGAGTAAGAGATTAAAATCTAATTTGTATTCAAAAGAATTTGATAAAATATAAGAAAAGTTTGTACCCAAATATGTTTGGAAGTCAATATGGGAATTAATGTTGTTTCAATATATGACATCCAAATCTAATAAAATATTATATTTGCGTTTGATTATTCATAGTATTTGGGTTTTATTTTTTAGACTTACCATTCACCTTCCCTAAAAAGCCATCTTTGGTAATCCATGGTGGCACCGCTTCTAATATATATAGAGAATCATTGAAACATCTAAAAAAATTCCACAACAACTCACGTTTAGGGTTTTCCTTAGCCCCACAAATCCATAGAGAACCTCCCCTAGCACCAAAAGTACTATTCCTCCATTATAATATCAACGCTCTACTTATTAAGGGCTACATCTCATGACAAAATGTCATTGATTTGATAACTTTTTGATCAACTAAACTATTTAATACATAAATGGCTCAACTAATTTATCTCGTTCAAGATGTGTTTATTACATAGTAGCATAATTCGAGTACGAATACAGAAGATTTGATACAAAAAAATTACTTAACAAAAAATCCAATACCAATAAAATACTGAAGTAAACTTCTTAGTATATAATATTTTTAATTAAATATACAACAATATATATAACATTTATATATAGTTAAACATATACAATATTTTTAGTGAAATATTGAATATCAACCATTAAATTTTAAACTTAATTTTTTTTTAAACATACTTTTTTATAACTAAAATTACTCTTTGAAAAAACAAAAAGATAATGCACGTAGTATAAGAGAGAAAACTCTTAGTTATTAATAGTTATTAATTATTTTAAGAAGAAAGTAAATAATATTTACCACTATTTACATTGAAATTAATTAATTAATGTTTAAATTGTGTTAGGGTTAACTTTGACTCCCCAATGAGCAAGGATGTAAGTGGTTTTGGGCACATGGTTTTGGTAACCAATAAATCTAGTGTTGCTATTATAATTGCATATTTATTTTCTTTGCCATATTTGTATTCCTATTAAATTGAATTACTATGTATGAAATTGAAAGGTGTTTATTTTATAGTGTTTTAATCATTAAAATTTGGTTTTTTAAAATTAATTTTCAAAATTAACTTCGTATTACACATAAATCAAATATTCGACTAATTCGAATTTGTTCGAATTTTCAGTACACAAAATACCAATACGACTGAATTATGCTACTATGATTTATTATACAATATCTTTTTCCAACTGGTACAGAGTTTGTTATGCATATTGATGTTACTAGCTCCAATTGCGTTGAACACCTCACATAAACAAATGTAGATATTCAATTGCATTAAACTCTGACAAGAAAATGTCTTTTTTCTACTCAAGAAATGTTGTTTTCCATCATCACAATTAGAATCATTTACTTATCTCCCGACAGTTTTCAACCAAAGTGTATTTTAGGAGTACTTACAACAATACCACCAACAATCCAAGCATTCCTTCTCTCGGTATTCAATGGTAACCATGTAACAGTCATGGTCATGCCTCTTCTTTAGACAATGAGGAATCCCTTAGTCCTGAGCAACACACAATCTCGCTCCATCCCTTACAAAGATTATCTGCAAACAAATTATGGCACTCACTCCGTTTCAACTAATCACATTTATTTTTCTACCAATGCATGGAGGCTAGATGGAGGGATAAATTTGACCCATCGATATGAAGCCACACTTTCTACTTCAAACTGTGTCCAAACAACATTAAAGATAAGCATATGAAACTTGTAGAATGCTATCTAGATGATGCTTCCTTGACCTAGTGGAAGCTTCACTCTTATAAGCATCATTTCACTTCTAACTAGGATGCTTTATGCCAAGCTCTCAATAGTCATTCCTATCTTACTTTGTGTAGATTTTGATGTTCCATTGATTTTAAATTTGGCAATCTCCCTACCAATGTGTAAAAAAATATATTGACATATTCATCAAATTCATGATTCAACTCCATATTTGAGACACCAAAGAGGTACTTCTTTGAAATTTAACTCCAGTTTATTGAATGATTTTTGTATTGAAGTGCATAGGTTGATTGGTAGAATCATGAGACCCATTGTGGTGGAATATTAGTTGGCACACTGCCCCATGTCTCTTCCTTTCCTAAGCCTAATTGCCTCCAACCTCAACAACTAGACATCCCTTCTCCTCCAACCCCAGTTCTCTTTCATGGTGTTTTTTCCCATGTTGCACTACCACCACCTTTTTCAAATTCTCAAACCCTATAATTCTACAAGTATTAACTACCCCAAATTTCCTCCTCTCTTTCTGAATGAACATGATAAGATATTGGTCAATAAGGTGAATCCCCCATGTTGATTGTGTGCCACATGACTCTATATTCTTATAGATGTACACAACATGCATTTATCATGTCTAGAGTGATAAGTTAGGTGATATTCCTTAGCCTACTCCTCCCTTATTTCATAGACACACACTCTCCACCTGTTTACCCCTGGATCGTGAATACATAATAATTGTGCAATACCTCTCATTCACATTTGAATGTCTCTCTACCCTTACTACTCTCTACAATTATTCAATTACGATATAGTCTAACACTATTTCTAGCATCTCTTACCACTACAATAGGATATTCATATGATATTGATATTGTAGATCCTCACCTTATCTACAATAAGAAATACAACACAACAAGCACTCCATCTTCACAATAAAAATAAAAATAAAAATAAACATTAGAGGAAATTTCAACTCAAAATGGGTCTTTTAACTTTAATTCAAATTCCATGTCATCATGTGTTAGCCAATGAAATTGATTTACATTTGAAATACTATATAGGTCTTAAACACTTTTTTAATATAAATTTGGGGATATGTATCATAAAAAAACTACTTTTTTTGTTTGTATTTTCGACATATCTCCCTATGTTTTTACTCAAATTTCGACTGAGACAGCTCGTTGGATGCGGAATTTAATTTCACATCCAACGAGTACCCAGTCCCCATACTTTTGATGGACCTCGCTACCCTAAAAACAAGAAATACCTGAAAAAAATGTGATGATGACATCATCATAACATTTTTTGAGGTATTTCTTGTTTTTAGGGTAGCGAGGTCCATCAAAAATATGCCGAGTGGGTACTCGTTGGATGCAGAATTAAATTCTGCATCCAACGAGATGTCTCGGTCGAAATTTGAGTAAAAACACGGGGATATATGTCGAAAATACAAACAAAAAAGTAGTTTTTTGTTTTCTACCTCAAAAATTGATAAATATTATTTTATTATTTTAACTATTATTTTATTAATTTGTTTTAGGAGGCCCATTTTGAGTTGAAATAAGAATTAAATTCAAGTTGTGTGCAAGCTAATGAGGATCTCTTTTGACATGTTAGATGCAATATAAAACTAAAAAAACATTCATCCCTCAACTTACATAGATATTTTGAGACATACACAATAAATCTTGCGATGAGTAAAAAATGATGAAATGTAAGAAATTGAATGACGTTTCTGGATATATAATTTTTCTTCTATCGAAAATGTTCTTAACTATATAAAGTTTGATTGTTTTTAACCAACACTTTTAAGCCCACCAAAACAAAACTCGTATGCAATTTAACACTACAAAATGTTTATGCAATTTATAACCCTACACTTTTATTGTTTGCCAATTATAACATTAAAAAGAATTCGGGGTGGTAACGGTTTAGAGGTAGAGAAGGAGGGGGGGTTGGTAAGGGGTTAGAGGCAGAGAAAGAGGTGGGGTAGTAAGGAGTTAGAGGTATATAAAGGGGGGGGTGTTAATGGGTTAGAGAGATACAAAGGTGAAGGGAGAGACACTAGG
>LPNX011065964.1:327149-420892 GCA_001517045.1 Pseudotsuga menziesii
ATACACCCCCACCTACACCTAACCCCCACCCTTCTCTCTATACCTCAACCCCTTTAGACACCACTGCACCATTGGTTCTCTCTCTCTCTCTCTCTCTCACACACACACACACACAAACCCTTACTAACCCCTTCTCTCACTCTCTTTCTCCCTTGCTACAATTACCCAAAATTTTCTAACACTTCCCTTTATCTCTACCTTTAACCCCTTAACACCCCCCTACATCTCTACCGCTAGCCCCTTTCCACCCCCCAATCTCTCTCTCTCTCTAACCCTTACTAGCCATTTTGGATGGCTAGGTATATAGAATGAGCATATTTCATCAAGGGAGGAGATAGGGAAATATATGAGTAGGAGAGAGAGAGAGAGAGAGAGAGAGAGAGAGAGAGAGAGAGAGAGAGAGAGAGGAGGGAGATTAGTGGTAGTGGGAGGCATAGGCATATTGGTGTGTGTGCACGTGTAGAGATGGTTGGAGTTTAGGTGGAGGTGGGGGAGTAGGGAAGTGAGAGAGGGATTTAATCAGAGTTATGGGGAAGAGAGGGGGGTGTGTTAGGGGTGTTAAGGGGTTAATACATAGGGGGGTGCATTAATTCATATTAAACATTTAGTGATCCCTTAGTTGTGGGACCACATTCTTAAATGTTTCTAAACATTAGTAGAACAAAACAAGTATGTGTTTTATTGAACAAAATACGTACACATTTTGTGCTTGTATAGATAGCAACAGTCCCTATATGACAAACACTCTAACACGTTTGAAGGAAAATACAGTCCACAAACAAAATTAATGATTGCATTCACCATCTCAATCAAAAGTGTATAAGGATTTCTTGGAGCACCAAATACATTGGACAAGGTTCAAGAATTCAATAGGTAAACACCATAAACCATCTCCAATTCTGAACAATTAATTTTCTTACAACTTAGGAGAATCAAAGGAAATATTTCATTGATCATTAGGGTGGAGTATAGATACAATTGAGCAAGAAAAACACCAATATTGGAGAATATACTATTGAGGAGCACCATAGAGCATCTCCACCATTAGTTTCCTTACAATTGAGGAGCATCTAAGGAAATATTTCATTGATCATTGTGGTGGAGTGTTTAGAAACAATTGAGAAAGAAAAATATCAAGCTTAGTGAATCTCCAATTGAGGAGCACCATAGGTCATTGATCTCTATGGTGATGGGAAATCCATGCAGCCGAGCAAGAAAATCGGCAAGTAAGAAGATACCCAAAGAAACACTTGAAGAAATTACAGAAAATAAAATATATGACATGACCAATCAACGATTCTCTATGGACACTCAACTAATTTTAGTTGTAGAGGATGTCATGGTTCTTCCTACCAATCCATAACAAGAAATAACAGAAGCATTCACTTGAGGGGTCCTCAATTTCCACAATAGTTGAAGAACAAGAAATGCATGGCACTAATCAAGGATTAAAACATAGGTGCACATCAATGCCACCTAAAATATTTGTTGATTTACTCAGATGTGGGTATACAAGTGATGAAGTTAGAGAGATGTTGAATGGTGATAGTATGCTTCAAAGAGGACAATGTTGTTGAGACCATCTAAGAGGATGTCCAATTTTCACCATTCATCTGCTAGCAAGAGAGGGAAGGCCATGAAGCTCATGTTGAAATGATAGACTAACTGAGTTATATGGTACAATGTACAAATCCAACCTCCTTACATCCATTAGCAAATTCAAAGTGAAGAGCTCTGAAACATATACAGATTGATGAAAAACTCATTGGTTCAGTTGAAAATATGTTGCCTAAACACAGTATTGCATATCAAACTCAACAAATACTTATTAACTATTTTGATTCTAAATGCTATGACAGGTTTCATGACTTGGATTTTGTACACAACATTCAATTGTTCAACAATCACTTGAAGGATAACAATATAAGATAGAACAACATTGGATTTGGTCTGATGGTTATGTGGAGAAATTAAAAAAATGCTTGTGTCTTCCAATGGTTGTGTGATCCAGTAAAGGAAAAAGGTGCCACAAATTTGGAACCATTTTGACACTAGACATGGAAAAGGGTAACATGATGGAGTAGGTGCATGCATCAATACTACATTACATAGGTAAGAAATGAAGTTCACAACTATCTTTCTCATTTGAGATGCAAAGACCATTGTTGAATGGTAATTTTTAGTCATGGGGGAGGGATCAAGAAGGAACGAGGAGAAATCAAATCGAAAATCCCATGTACGTAGATATTTTTGGGAGTTTGTTGATGTATATCGGTCACACCTATATGAGTGCAAGTTCGACCAAGGAACTTGTTCATTTCATTCAGTTAGAATATCATAAATTTCTATAGTTGAAATGTGAACAAGGAAACTCTCTTGTTTTTATTCTCCATATAGTGTGGTGAATGGGGAAATTATGAATCCATAGACCGGGTTGACAACCAGGATCATGTATCACTCCCCATTGGTCTACATATAACTGTAGAATTATCCCAATTGGAGGAGGACAAAACAAGTATTTCACTAGACTATGACTACATATCAGATCTCGTACAACCATGTTCGACTAATATCTTGATAATTTTGAAATGTTTCATGACTAGATGTGTTTATTTACCTGACTCATGTGTTGCCACTTTATTTTATGTAAGGCACATATATGAAGTGGTTTCCATGAGAGGAAATGAATGGGGCATTCACTATTGGTTGGCATGTTGCATAGATGGGAAGTGGACCCTCAATGTCTCTTTAAGGGACTCTGAGGGAAATGATTTTTCGATAGGGTCGATGGTTAACAAAGGAGAATATTTGACACAGCTTTCGTACACACCAAAGAAAAAAGGTTATGTATTTGAATAATATAGACCTGGTCAGATTGTATACTATTATACAAACATAGTTATTGACACAAACCTCCAACTATAAACAATGCCAAGGAAGAACTCATCAAAGGCATGATGCATCTTTCCTTACTCAAAGTAAGAGAGGATAAAGGATACCATTGGTATTAGAGGTGATCCCGATGGTCTAGTCAAATGAACATAGGTAGGCAGTTAGGTATGTGGTATGCATGTTATATTGGGTACTATGTTATAGTTATGTGGTGTAAATGTATGTTCCTATTTTGTTTCATGGTCTAATTTATTATTGACATTAATATTTTTACTAATGCATCCAGACATTGAGAACTTGGTAGTTTGATAAATTTCATAGACTTATACAAATTGATAAATTGCACAAGATTCGTCATGTATTTTTCCTTACATTCATACTTACATGAATCATGCAATTATCCCTAGAAACCCAATATAGAATCCTAGAAACCAATTCTAGAAACCGAGAAACCTAATCTAGCCCTGGAAACCTTTGAAACCTAATCTAGCCCTAGACACACTACTCTAACTCTAGTGAACTAATCATGATAGACCTAGAATCTTCATCCATGTTCACAAGGATCTCTTTACTGGTTGAATTGAATAATACTCTCCAAGTCCTCAATATCCAACATATGCTTCCCCAAAAATCTTAACTTAATCTAGCACTGAAAACCTTAGAATCTATCCCTAGAAAACCTACATAGATAATCTACCTTAGAAACACTAATTTAAACCTAGGAACCAAATATACAAACCTATAAGTTCCTAATCTAGAATGATAAGTGTACAATTCCACTTGCACCAAATGTTGAAGTTTGGATTTCATAAATGTACTATTCATTGCACCTAAACCCTTGTTTGTATTCTAAATCCTAGAAAACCTAGTTTGTATCCTAAACCCTATCCTAAATTATAATGTACAACTAAAATTTATATAATTTTCGTTGTAAATATATATTCATGTTCATCCATTTGAATCCAAACCATTATGCACAAATATGCAGAAGTGTCCAAAACAAATCATGCTACAACAAATAATTTATATCAAAATCCTTTCCTATATTGGGATCCTTTTGTTCAATACCAACCTACCCCCTCCTCTAGGATATAGCCACTACCTCTACCTTGAATCTTAAAGTTGGTTCTCTAAGGACATTAGTCAACACTCCAAGTTTTCATGAAATTTCCTGATGCAATTGTTAAAATAAGGTCAAATGCAATGCCCCCATTAAGCAATACCTACTATTAGACATCCACACCTTAAAAAATTTGCAATGTCATAATTGGCCTTGTAGAATCCCTAGCTTGTACTTGTAAACCCTATATTGTATCTAAGCCCTAGCTTGTATTCTGACTCCTAGTTTTCAATGTAAACCTTAGTTTGTAGGATAAGCCCTAGTTTGTAGAAGTCCTAGGTTGACAAATAAATTTAATGTCAAATGCAATGCCCATATTGAATATTTTTAAATAGGAATAAGTTTGAAACGCACCAAATATTTCAAGGCTAACTTATGAAGATCTACAAACCCTAGTGTTTATATATCTAAACCCTACAAACCTTATAATTTCTTACATTGGGGGTTCAAATTCAATGAAACCCACCAAAAAAGCCTTTGTTTGGTCTGGACACATTTTACGTGTCTAGATACACATACCCAAACTTATAGAACTCGATTTGAATGCTCAAGGATGGTTTCAGGCCCTGAGACCAATTTGGCATGTGTCGCTAAATGGCTACATGGGTTACTTGAAAATGGACATAGAGAGAAATATCTCCATCGAATTGAAAAAAAGTTGACTCTGTTAGAATAAAGACATCAGAGTAACACTAGGGGTTCCCCTCTCCTCTAGTTCCATGGCCGAATGATTGTATTTTAGGATGGTATTGGAAACTAGGGTTTTGCTCTATAAGGTACAGTGAAATTCTTGCACAAAGGGGTCATATTTGATAATTCCTTGATTGGGAACTTTTGGATAGCATTACCATATGGAACCTACCTAGACACACTTATAGGATCTTACAAAACTTGGTTATGCACCACAATTAGAATTCTATGGCCCTAATAGGGATTCCACATGTGTCCCTAAACGCCTCTAGGAGGCGAGTTGCAACTGGCCAAAACATCAAGATCATGGATCAAATCCATGAACCATTAAATAAGTTGGAATCAAGAAATTGTATTAACACTAGGGCTTCCCCTCTCCTCTAGTTCAATGGCCCAAGGATCATATTTTAGGACGACTTTGGAAACCAGGGTTTCACTCTATAAGGAACAGTGCAATCCTTGCACAAAGGGGTCAACTTTAAAAATTCTTCGATTGATAACTTGTGGATAATGTTTCCATATGAAAAATTCACATATACACTTGGAGGATCTCACATAACTCAGTTTTGCAGCATGGTTAGAATTATATGCCCCCAACAGGGATTCAACATGTGTCCCTAAATGCATATAGGGGGGAAGTTTCAATTGGCCATAAAAAGATGACTATGTTTTGGATCAATGAATTAGCAATTCTATTGGAATTCATAAATTGGATTAAATATAGGGGTTCCCTTATCCTTTGGTTCCATAGCCTAGGGATCATGTTTTAGGATGGTTTTGGAAACTAGGGCTTCACTCCATAAGGGACAATGCAATTCTTCCAAAAAGGGGCCAAATTTGGAAATTCCTCAACAAGGAACTTGTGGATATCGTTCCCATGCGCAACTTGCCCAGAAACATTTATAGCATATTATGGAACTCTATTATGTACCATAGCTGGAATTATATGCCCCGATAGGGATTCAACATGTTTCCTTGAATGCCTCTACGAGGTGAGTTACACCAGACCATAAAGTGAATATCGTGTCTTGGATCAATTAATCATTGAATATGTTGGAATCAAGACATCTAATACACCCTAGTTGTTCCCCTCTCCTCTAGGACCATGGATCAAGGATCATATTTTAGGATGGTTTTGGGAACTAGTGTTTCATTCAATAAGGGACAATGCAATTCTTGCATAAAGAAATCAACTTTGGTAATTCCTCTATAGAGGACTTGTGGCTAGCATTATCATGTGAAACATACCCATACACACTTGTAGGATCTCATAGAACTCAGTTTTGTGCCATGGTTGGAAATCTATGCCCCTGACAGGGATTCAACATGTGTCTATCAATGTCAATAGGTGGCGAATTTCAACTGGACATAAAATTACAATTGTGGCTCAAACAAATGAAGTGTCAAATTCGTTGGAATAAAGACATCAGATTTATGATAGAAGTGTTGGTTTCCTCATAGACCATATATTATCTTTTAGGATGGTTTTAGAAACTAGGGTTTTTTAAGAGACAATGCAATTCTTACACCAAAAAGTTAACTTTGGGAATTCCTCAACCAAGAACTTGTGTCTAGAGTTACCATGTGGAACCTTCCAAGACACACTTGTAGGTTATTAGGGAACTAAGTTCTACTGCACGGTTGGTGTTGGCTTCTCTCACCTTTTTGTCTCGACCCGTGGTTCAACATCACCACAATGCCAACAATAAATCACAAGACATTGTACCGATAGAGTGACTCTGTCAGCAACACCTGTGAAGTAGGCATAGTATCACCCTAGATATCTATTACGTAATTTCCAGAACCATGTTTCCGTAGTTGGAGAGGGATTATAATGCCTTTTCATTTAGCCAAGGCGCTCGACGAGGACAATTTAGATAGCTAGATGGTTCTTGCGCGACTAAGCACAACTGTATGTCAGCACAAGCGATATGACATGGTCTTCAACCTTAACAACTAGCGCAACTTGTGTGACTCAAATGATCCTTTCAACAAACAAGTCACTTGTGACTTATACTTCAACTTAAGGAATTAGCTACAACTAACTTGTGCATTCCAACAATTCAAAAGCAGCTATTCATTTACTAGTTGACAATATGGTACCATGAATTCAAAAATAGGTCATTATCATAAAGTAAGAAAATAACAACCATTCACATCAACATGCACAACATCAATTAACCATTTAAGCACACAAAATAATGTGGAAACCCATCTGGGAAAAACCACCAAGGTTCTCTTCATCTAGCATGAGAAATGGGTATAGCACCTTGCAGTCTGCAACTTGCAGACTGATCTTATGATATTTCTTTATGACTCAGACTTCTTGATCTCATGCTCTCTAGTTTATTCTTCTATCTACTCCTACTGATCCGTAGATAGCTTGGATCGACTCTTATATCTACATCTTGCGCACTCAGCTACAAATTCCTTCTACTCTTGGCGGTATGCACACACAGCTGCAAGATCCATGGCTCAACAGCCTTCTATTGCTACTAGACTCTTCTCTGAGTCTTCTCTTCTTCTACTCTAACTCAAAATATAGCAAAACGGCATCCTTGGCTCTGGACAACCAACGAGCGATTGATACTTTCCAACTAATGCCAAAATTGACAATAACCAACCCTTATACAGAATAGGTTCTTCTCATTTATATCTTCTATCAAACCATGTAGGGTCGACTACATACTGCCTATCAGTTACAGGTCTTGATTAGTCGCCAGAACAGGCTGTCATGGACTGACACAAGGCACTATTGGCCTGACTTACAAATATTCTCCCATACGTGCATGGCCATAGGCTTACACCGTCTTTAACAGCCACGATCCTTACCTGGTGCTTTTCAGCCGTTATCACCTATACGCCTGTACGTTTTCCTTTCCTTCGTCGCACACATCTTTATTCCACCTTCTCTAGTCCCTTTCCTTCCTGTCACGACCTTCCTTCCTGTCGCTCACGCGATGTACCTTTGCTTGCGCAAAAAATTCTCTCTTGCTCTCCTTTCCTAGCTCAATAGGCCCCCAACACTCACATGTGGCTCATCCCGAGCCACTAAGAAAAAATGGACCTGTCCTCAAAATTTTCAGTCACAAACTTACTGTTATTTCCGCAAAATTTTATGGCTCTAGCGTTGATTACACCGCAGTACCAACCTTGTCCTGCAATTCTTTCACAATCCGCTGCACCCCTAAAACTTCATCTAACACCTCTTCTACTTGTGCGGCCAATTTCTCTACTTGGTCGGTACTAATATGTTCCAACGGGCCTGCGTCTGTTGATTGTGCAATAGTCTCAATTTTTTCCTTCAATGGTTGCATAACGTGGATGATGTGCACTGCTTCTGACTGGTGCACTTCAACTTCTTCTTCCCTAGCCTGCTCTCTATATTGAAGAGCCTAGACCTCTTGCTACAGCTGCTTAATTTCAGTCATCTTGGCCATCTTCTCTTAGAAGGCCAACTTCTTCATACCTGCTTTCTTGGCGACGATTTTCTCTTTGGCTGTGCGCCTATTTTTCCTTATGTTTTCAATATCCTTATCGTCCATAAGCACTTCCCATACCATGGAAACGTCTTCTAGTGCCTTAGTGCAAGATGTTTCTCCTTGTTTGATTTTTACAGCAACCTCAAATGCTGCTCTTCGAGCTCCTCGAGAGATGTTCTCAGCACCTGTCTATCTTACAGTTCTTGCACCTGCTGTTGAAGATCTTGCGCGATATTTGCTAACCTGATTACCTTAGCCACAGATTCTTCATCCTCTTGGCCTGCTTCAGGTGGGAATTCTGCAATGGCACTCTTGATGGTGTCTACTAGCGTGAGGCAGTTCTGCTCACGCGCCAGTATTTCTTGTTCCCTCTAAACAAGAAGGTCGATGCACCCTTGAAGTTCTTGTTCTTTTTCCTTTAGCAGGGCCTTGCGCACATTTTCCTTCTTCTACTGTTTTGTTTCCTAATAGGAAACAACATTCTCTCTTAGCCACATTTCCATCATGGTTTCCTGCTATACTTCATAGAATTCAGTTAGGGGCAGCTTCGAGAAGTATAAATGGAGTGTCGCAAACTCATTGACAATATTTTCAAAGGTGCTCGTTCCTATTTCAGTTTCTAGTCCACTTGTCTGGATTGTTACTTTGATGGGCGGCACTAACTGTGGTGGGACTACATGGACCTTTGGGTCGGCATCATATGTCTCAACCTCAACAGTGGATTTGACCTCGTTGATTTCTTCAACCAAATTATTCAGATGGCCCCCCACTTGCTCAGCTATGCTAGATTGCTACATCTTTAGGCTGGCAAGGCTGTCTTGTGTGACTTTAGCAACGACTGTTGCAAGCTCTTGTACATCATCTTCTATCAATGTGTTCACATTCGACGGTTTCTGAGCTTTTTGCTTCTTGCGATGTGGGTGGCCTTTGTGTTTCCTTGTTTGCATATGGGTCTGCACATGCTCTGGACTTGGGGTGTGCTGCAAATCAATTTGATCTGAGCTATGCCTATCATCATCATCCTGTTCTTCCTCATCCTCAGACTCATTTCCCTGTCTGTCGCCTCCTTCATTGCCTTGCACATGAACTTGTTGGATTGGTGGGTCTTCTTCCTCATATCCTTCATGCAGCTGCTCTTCCAGTGGGCCACACCATTCTTCTGGCCATAGGTGGATAATTGCATCGATGTCCTCATTCATCACCATGAATCCTACATGGTGCACTTGTTTGGCCAAGTATTTTGTCTACTCCAAAATTATGTTGTGCGCTCCGGCATGAAATTTGATAAATGTTGCGTACCTATGTATCGTCGAAACACGGATTCGGTGGGATCTCTGGACAATGTCGTGCAATGTCACTACATGAAAAAAGAAATCAATGTTGTTTTCTTTCTACCGGGTTGTATATTTCTTATCCTCCCATAATTTTTGATGCCCTGCACCAAGGCAAGGGAATGGGACATCCATCTGCACATAGTTGGGAAGTTTGTCCCACAGAGTGAATGAAATCAAAATAAGCAGCCACGGGTAATGGAATTTGTAAGTGGGCTCATGCTAGGCCTGCATGACATCATTGATTTGCTCATCGAGCAAGTATCGCGACCAATTGAACTCTCCACCCAGCACGCATAGTTCTACAAGTTCGATCGTCACCGTCAGACACTGATTGGGAAACATATTATGTAACAACTTACATGATAAGATATGCGCAGCAAAGCTCACACTTATGTCCTCGATTGGCCTAATTAGGTAGCACCTATTTGTGCGTCACAAGTTGTATTTTTGCGGTGTCTTTCTGGGCCAAGTAAGGCACAGGATCATTGCCTTGGTTTGGGAGGCCTATGATTGACGAGATTAGTTCGGCGTCAATTGGGTATGGTCGATCAAGCTACAGGAATCCTCTGTGAAATCAAACCAGCAGTTGCTTCACGTATGTGCTAACATGTATACTATGGCCAAAATGGGGCATAAATAGCAAGTTAATCAAAACTTCACGTCCAACCCCCTCGGCCCACTAGATCAGCCTGACCACTTGTGCTTGACTTGGGTCGGGCTAGTCCAGGATTAGGCATTCTTCTCTCTTTAGTCCTTCCTGTATTTGAGTGTTGAAGTCCTCAAATTTCATCTTAGCCAACTTTGGCATGATGTCCATCAACAGGGGGACATTTTCAGGAATTCGTGGCACTACCAGAGTTGTAACCGCCTTCTTTGGGAGTGTCACCTTCTTTGCGTCTGCTCTCCTTGGCCTAACATAGTGTGGGAAGTTCTCATCAGCTTCCTCCACCTCCGTCCCTCTACACAATGGGGAGTCTTCTTCCATGTAGTCATCCTCTTGTTCATTCTCTTGGTCCTCTTGTAAGGGCCTTTTCCCGTGAGCATCAATAGGAGCGGCAGTCTTCTTGTGTTTCCTTGTCTGTGGAGGTATGGATGGTCCTCCAACTACTAGCTCGCTCTGCTATCTCGGCTCCATAAAAGGTGTTATCTAGGCTGGGGTAGGCACAACACACGATCTTGGTGTTGGAATTGTAGTATGATTGACCACATCTACAGGTTGCTTCCGTGTTCTCACCATTGGATCAATCTCTGGTTCTTGCTACGGTTGTTGTATCTCAGATGAGGGACACTCTTCTTCAATTGGGCAACCAGAGATAACAGTTGCATCTGATGGCTCACTATCGCTAGGGATCTCAATTACAGTGGGTGTCGACTTTCTTCAACATGGATGATAGGGTTCAGTTCCGGAAACACTTGGCTCTGGTTCTCGCTAGCTTGATCTATGGTTGTAAAAATAATGCTTGCCGATGAAGCCTTGCACTTATATCCACCACCACGTCATGTAGTCCTCATGCAACAATCAGCTAATGTCTAATCTGTCACATGGGTTACTCGGGTACAACATCCGTTCATTAAGTTGTTAACTAGAGTGCTGCATTCTTTCTGTCAAAACAGTTATGGTGGATCCATCGGATGTTGTCACATTCCCATCCCTCTGACTGGTGAAGAGGACACAACGACCATGCCATTAACCATCCGGGCTAAGGGCCCCATGAACATGTACATGCACAAAATTGCTGAGACATAATGCTGAATGAGAATACATTGAAGTAAAACATGCACAAATGCCATTGTTTATCATACACAGCTATAGAATATGCACACATGAATACTTATCATGCACATATGCAATCATTCAACATACACAGCTACAATTATGTATCTTGCATAGCGGAATTAACGTGCATACACACAAGCATTCATTTAACATGTTCATCATATCATTAACAGAAAAGATGGTTGCAGAAGTAAAAATGGACAGGATCACTTATCTTATGAAGAAGTCAATCCACAACCAGCTACACCACTGCAACGTTCCACCCAACCATAGGCCAGCGTGCTCCTTAATCTCTCAGCAGTGCTGCCACCCCCGAGCTGGGCATGATTCCCCAAGGAATAAGGGAACAAGCAGGCTTACACATAGCCAAGGACATACAAAACACAGCCAAGCCAACACAGTTGGGTTTATCAGGCCATTGAGGAGTTGGGAAAGGCTAAATGCTAAGCTGGTGAGCTCACTATAGAGCCAAGAACACCTACACCAGAACTAGCCTGGATTCTAAGACACCCACACACACCCAACACAAGGAATCAGTCCCTTCTCTGCTACACAGTCCCTCAAGCCCTGCATTCCCTTCCAGTGCTATTCAGGGGTTGTGGAGAAGAAAGCCATCCCTCTAGCCTTGTCTGTGTGGTTTCCAACACACTAGGTTTATCAAGCAAACCAAGCCCCCATCCCTGCTCCTTACACAGTCTGAATACCAACCATTGCACATATGCAATCATTCAGAATTACAGCTAAACAGGGGGAATGATTTCTGAGTCGTTCTTGGCCCTCTCGTGGCCAAAATGACTCCCAACAATCTACAGCAGCCCCCACAGCGTATCAGCAAAACACAATGACAGGGGAAAGATACTCCCAAATGGATTATAACAGTTCTAAATGTGACAAAATACACATTCACAACGTGGGGAAATCGACAGTCCGCCCTGGACAACTAAAGACATGGAAAAACTTACACTGGCCACACTAGGGAGGAGAAATACATACTCTCAGTCTGTGCATGGATGAAATCTCGCACCAGACCTCAATCACAGAGAAGACCACAACATTCACAGGGAAGGAAGGCCGCAGCACCCAAAATCAGCCTGCAAGGAGAGGATACAGCCGCCCATCCACAAATCCGCAGAGGAGAGGTCTGCGTGGGTAAAACCAGGAAGTCCCGTGCGTGAGAATGAACAACCTACAGATAGGACATGAAAATGGAAGTGCGTGAGCAACAGCAATGTTTTGGGGAGAGTGGAATCCCTGTGTGAGTGATCGCAGTGGTTTTTTCCTGGCCATAGTGAAGTCAACCGTGGTGGAGTGTGCATGTGGGTGAGGACTGACAGTCATGCCACCCACTCCCAAAGACCATAACTGCCTCAACCACCAGCAGTAATTCTTCAATGAAAGTGGTTGGGTAAGGTAAAGAAAGAAGACACATGGATTTTTACCCCATTGGCCAAGGTTTGACAAATTCCCCCACATCCTTATCCTTGTGAAAATCATGCCCCCTTCTCAATTTAGTTGCCGTGATCGTAGCTGGTAGGGTTCATTTTAATTATGGATGCATATTTACATGATGATAAACTTAAAACGTATGCCGCATGCCCCGATATACAATCGGTGACAATTTTAAATCCAAAACATAGCATAACCGATCAATGGTGGGGCCTTGGCCTTTAGCTCCACACCATGATCATTACAATATATACATCATATACATATAATGGAACGGGGTCAAAACCAGGGTGTGACAGATGTGACCTTTCAACACATCGTCATTCTCCTCATATCTCATCGAATTAATGACACTTAGCTGTCACGACCATCTAAATCTTCGCTGGATATCTACACTTTAATGTCAGGCAGCCTCTCATTTTTTATTTTCACAGCACTTTCCACCTTTTTGCTTTTTCGTACACTGCGGTACCCTTCTCTTGCGTGTCGCACTTGTTCCATCGCGAACATGTGACAGAGCAATGTTTACGTCTTTCAGACCTTCTTCAAATTTTTTTTCATCACACAACGTGATTCTAACCTGAGATTTTATAATTGGCATAGTATGGTTTCAGGCGACTGTTGTTCACCATACCCGCGAGATAGGTACCGTTTGGCTTTTGAAGTTTTACTGCGTCGACGTCAGTGATGTGCGCGACCACATATGGCCCTGTCCAATGCGTCTTTAACTTTCCCGGGTGTTTGAATAATTTGTTGTCATACAGCAACACAAGTCCATCGACTTCAAAGGGTTTAACTTGAATATGGAAATCATGCATTGCTTTCTATCATTACTTCTCAAATTTCTGATGGAATCCTATGACGAAGCATTCTTCTTCCATTTGAACTAATTGTTTCAACCTCTGATTGACAGCATCTTTGTTAGCCATCTCTGTCATCACAGTGATTCTCAAACTTGGTACAATGTACTCCATTGGCATAACAACTTCTTGTCCATATACCAGTCTAAATGGGGTGTGCCCTGTTAGCTGCTTGCAGGTTGTGCGATATGCCCATACCACAGATGATATTTTCTGATCCCAGTCATCTCGACGCACGTTGCATACCTTGGTCAATGCATTCTCCAAAATCTTGTTGAAAGCTTCGGCCATTCCATTCACCTGAGGATGATAGGGCGTTGTATTCTTATGCTGGATCTAAAATTCTACAGTCAACTCAGCAATCACTTTGTTAACAAAATGCGTACCTTGGTCACTTAGCAGTATCTTTGGACAACCAAATCTGGTGACAACATTTTCAAATAGAAACTTTTTCGCAGTCGCAATGGTACAATCTTTAACAAGCGCAACTTCATCCCATATTGTTAAATAATCCGTCGCAGTGATGATGTAGCGTGCACCTATTATTTTTCCTGGCGGGCTGATGGGTCCAACAAAATAAACTGCCCACTTGTCGAGTGATTGAAGGGTTCTTTGTGGCGCAAGTGGCATCTCGTTGCGGCATGATGGTTTTCATGTTATTTGACAAATATCACAGTGCTTGAAGAAGCTTTTAGTGTCCATGTGTATGGTTGGCCACCATAATCCTGCATGCAATATCTTGCGCACTGTCGCTTTCCCTGCATAGTGTCCTCATGTGACACCAGCATGTGCTTCACTCATAACTTGAGGTCGTTCATAGTCAAATACACAACGATGCAGTACCTCACCCACACCCAACTTATATAGGTGTCTCGCGATCAACATATAGTCAACATATCTGATGACCAAGTGCTTCTTCTTGTTATTTGACATTCCTTCAGGTACATATCCTATACTCAAGAAGTGAAATATGATATTAAACTCATGGTTTTGGTCGTCCATCATGTGGATCGCAAATAGTTGTGCATCGGGAAAATTATCTTCCAAGTTGGTTTGCTCTTTACCACTTTCTATCCTTGATAGGTGATTTGGTCCAACATTCAGTCAACCAGGTTTAACAATGACCTCAAAATCGCACTCTTGAAATAGGAGAATCCATCTACAGATCTTCCCCGCCAACACTGGCTTGTTGACTAGGTATTTCAGCACTGAATGGTTAGCGTACATCTAAAAATTTCCACCCAACAAATAGTGTCAGAATTTCTGAAGCACATAGACCATAGCAAGGCCTTCTCTTTCTGTCACCGTGTAGTTCTTTTTTGTTGTTGATAGTTTCCTGCTTGTGAAAGCAATAGGATGTTCAAGAGCACCCTCTCCTGGTTGCGTCAAGACTATGTCGAGTGCAACAAATGACACATTGACATGCACATGGAACTCCTTCCTCCAGTATGGGAATACAAGTATTGGCGCGGTGGCCATTGCAGTCTTCAATTTATGCAAGATTTCTCGGCACTCTATTGTCCACAGGAACTTTGCATCTTTCTTCAATAGTTTCTCCATAGGTGCAGTGATGGCTGCATATCCTCTTATAAACTTTCGGTAGTATCCTGTATGTCCTAGAACTTATCTAAGTTGTGTGACTGATGTAGGTGGTGGTAAGTCCAGGATAATCACAATCTTTGTTGGGTCGACAAAAATACCGTCACGACATACGACGTGACCCAACAGCATGCCAAATGGTGCACAGAAAATACATTTCTTAGAATTAAGCTTAATATGATATTGGTGACAACAGTCTAGTATCATGCACAAACTCTCAACATGGTCTCTTACTAGGCCAAACACAGTCCAATCATCAAAGTATACCTCAAGAAATTTATGAAAAAATCTTTAAAAGAAGAGACTACTATTCTAGAAAAAATAGCAGGTGCATTCTTGAGTCCAAAGAGAATTACCGTATATTGGCAGCATCCCCATTAAGTGACGAAGGTTGTTTTGTGGCAATATTCCTTCATGATTCTAACTTGATGATAGCTTGAAAAGCCATCCATAAATGAATACATCTCTTTCCCTCCGACACTTTCAAGCACTTCATCCGTAAATGGTGTTGGGAATGGATCATGCAAGCATGCGTCGTTCAGCTTCCTTAATTCAACACATATCCTAACTTCACATGTTGTCTTTCTATCCTGGATCACTATAGTGCTGATCCATTCTGACTCTTGAACAGGTTCAATAATCCCAGCATTGAGCATACAGTCCAATTCTTCTTTTATCCTTTCTTTGTACTTGGGGTTGATCCTATATGGTCATTTCTTACTGGGTTGAGCATTTGATCGCAAGGGTATTTTCATCTCCCCTAAGTCTCCCACTATTCCCTTCATTTCTAATAAGTTGGTAGGGAATAGGTCTTGATATTCATGCAGTAAATATATGATCCTCGCAACTATCTCTTCATCCCAATAATCTCCTATATTAGCGAACTTTCGATTGTCTGATGATCCAATGTTTACTTTCTTAATTTTTAGTGGTTTAAGGAACCGGTCACTTGAGATACCACTTCCTTCTACTTCGCACGTGCCTTCAAATTCTGGTATGTTTATGTTAGTTGGATCATCATCTCGGTCTCCAGTTATATTGCAGCAAGCCATCCATTGCTGAATGGTCGCACTGCACTAGTAAGAATTAGCCTCCTCAACAGGGATCTCAGCAAGAATATTCTCCTTTATCACCTGAAGCGAAACATAAACTATAGGGTGCTCATCAGCAAATTCAAATGTATGTGCAAAGTCCTTAGTGATCCCTTCCCACTCTTGGGTTCCTTGTCGCAATTCAATAGATGCATACTAGGTTCTAGGTGTCATTTCCATTGTATGTATGAAATGATGCACCCACTCCTACGTCGAGTATTCTGCAGATGTGATGCAACAATGATTAATATGCTCCATAGGGTTTGCTAACCCCAAATACTTATGGTTTACCAGGGTGACCTCTTCTCCGAATATGACTTCCATCAATCTTTTGCACTGTGGCCAATTTGCTATAGACTTCTTATGCACACCCCACCATCTAGTGGGCATAGATTTTAGTGCATGATATAGCATGGGAAAGCACTACGGTTCCATTACAAGTCCTTCAAACTCATTTAAGAAGGTCATAAGGTTAGGTAAACCCTCATAGGTGGGTAGGTCATGCAACTCATTCTCCACTCGTCACACGAACCTGGTAACTCTCGCACACCTCCTCATAGAGACTTCATGTAGTCTGTTCTACCAATTCTCCAAAGCTTCCCCTAAGTCAATATGCAGGAACTAGCACTCTTCCAGCTCAGGTTTCCATCCACTGTCGGATTGATGTAGTCTTCTTGTAATGCAGTGACATTGTAGATTTGGTCAAGGTAGTCAACTTGTCCATCATTATATACAAGCTCAACGTATCTCTGTCCTTCGAATGGGTCAATGGGAGACACCACTCAAATCTCATTATCCTCGAATGAGAGGATCCTTTTCTTGAAGTTTATAATGGTTTGGTTGTCTATAGCCTAATCTATCCCCAACAATGCAGGATATGGGTTTGTGTCATCAACAATATTGATGACCTCAAAGTCCGCAAATGTGTGCAACCCTTCAACGTTGATAAGGACCTGACTCAAGCATCCAATGGGTAGGACCTTCACCTGATGTGAAAGTTGCAGCTGGATAGGAGACCAGTTCAGGTGTGGATTTCCCATACTTTCCCAGGATTTTCTTGTTAAAATATTGACATCAGACCCCAGGTCTAAAATGATGTAATCCATGTTGTAGTCACCTATCTGCATGGTCATTCTTAACTCACAGCTAGTTTTGAAATTCTTTCTCACTTTATTAACCTTCTTTTTAGGTCATGGCTCTATGGGAATCTCTTCTATCATTACATGTAGTTATACAATAGCATCTTTATCTTGTATTAGCGTTAAGCAACTTGACAAAAAGGATCTGATCTTACTAACATTTTGTGGAACATTCTTCTGAAATATGCATTGAAATCGTTTAGGAATCTCCTTTACTTATTCTGACGTTGATGGCTCTGCCGGCTCTACAAACTCTGGTCGTACCTCCGAGAATACTTTCTTTTGTTTCTGGACATAAAATGATACTTTCTTTTGTGTCACAGGTCGTACTTGTGGTTGCAGTTGTTCTTGTGACTTATCCTTATTAGCTCCAGTCACAGCCCCTCCTTGTGTTATGACAATGACATTTGGATCTCATTTTTTAGCCATGATCATCTGACCATTCATGTTAGGATTTGGATTTGCATTCTGCGCAATATTAGGTCCTGCGATGGTCCTTTCTTGCCACTTTATGATCAACTAAGGACATTGCTCCACATTATGGTCCTGTCCCTTACAGTATGAACATGTCTTCATAGGTTCTAAGAAATATCTGGTGTAGTGACATGGTTGTCCATAGTTATAGCATGTAACTTGGCCTCTTCCTCTACCAAATTCCCCTTCTCCTCCACCTCTTCCTCTAAAGTTTCCACCACCCCTTCCCTATGGGTGTGGTTGCTGCGGTGGGTACAAGTTCTGCTGGTAGTGATTTTGTTGCATGTACGGATACTGAGGCACATATTGAGGTTGATATTGATTTTGGTATTGATTGGGTGGGAACCACAGAGGCTGGTACGATGCTTTCACCATTTCATCCTGAGCGAGTCCTTCATTTTTCATTAAGTAGGTGTCAACAGTCTTTTCTTTCAAGAACTGGTATGCTCTGCAATATTTTTCTTCATGTCCTATTGACTTACAAAATTTACAAAAGAGATTTGCTGGGGTACTTACAACCTTTTGCAAATATAAACACTCCTCGTCGTGATGCCCTCTAGACTGGTGTATGTGACACCATGGTAGCCTCGGGCCATTTAATGGGTTTGGTGCACCTGACATGATATAGTTCATGAAGGTCGGGCAATTATCCTTGGTGTGCCCATCCGTTCTGCATTTTGTGCACCACAAATATTCTTTTGATTCCTTACCCTTATTGATGTCCTAAACCTGTATTGTTAGATTATCCAACTACAATTGAATCTGTAACATTCCTACGGCACTGTCACCAATGGGTGAGGCTTCTAGCTTCATTCCTAATTCCAATACTTATGTCTGCAATTCAATATTTTGTTACATTAATGACCCTCGGATGTGTGGTAATAATGCAGCAATAAACCACTCTTTATGCTGTACATCCGACATTTGGAAACTTACCTTATCCATCAAAGTTTTGAACCACTGGTCAAAGTCCCATACTGATTCTGCCAGTGCTTTCTTTATCTCCTTGATCTCAGTAATACACTGCGATTTAGATTTAGGTTTTCTGAACTCAGAGATCATTACAACTCTGATATTGTCAATGGTCTTCTATGGTGTTTCGACTGGTGTAGCACGAAACTTCATAAACCAATCTAGTGCATGAACCCTTAGAGTCATGTTCATTTGTGCCTTCTTTATGTCTGCATTATGGATTAATCGGCCATCCAAACAGCTTCGTAGAGGAACCAATGTTTCTCTGGATCTTCTATACCATTTCCATTGCATGTGGGTAACCGGATGTCTGCCCCTGCCATTAAGTTGGCATCGGGGTTCTATGGTAAAGGGTTCAAAAAAGGTATACCTTCCGGTGTATTGGTCGCAGTACCAGCATTATCAATATTAGTAGTCCTCTCTGGGGATGAGACTCTAGATCTCACCTCTGGGGATATTGCTGGTGTGATGTAATTGTGTCCCGACCTTGGTGTCTCAATAGAGTCTTTAGAGTCCTCTTGTCCTTCTGAAATCAGGCTATAGTCCTCCTCTTCATCACAAGACCCTTCGTCTTTGTTCGACCAAAGTTCATGTTCACTCTCCTTAAACAGACTAAAGTTTTGTTTCCCTCTTTCGGTTTTTCTTCTCTTCCCTGATCTAAATATCCTTCCACTCCTTAGGGGTCTAGCTTCTAGTTCGGGTTCTGCACTTCCCTGGAACATCTCAACTCACCATCTCCCATTTTCTTGAGAGGTCATTTGTGACATAGCCTCCTTCATAGGCACGCGTCTCAACTACTCAACCATAAGATACCCTTCTCATAGATAAGCATATTAATCCATGTACTAATAGATAGCATATACCTCCATCGGGGTCCTTGGAAAAACTTTCTTTCCGCCTCACTAGATGAAGTTATGGTGTTTACCGCAAACTCAGTAATTTATCCTTGCAAGATACTGTCAACCCAAAAATCAACGGCTCTAGAGATATTGTTACTTACATTGGTTACCTCATGAACCAACTAATCACTCCATTCGATGACTTCTCTTCTTTGAAAATTTTTCTGTCTAGTTGCAAATCTTGTCAACCACTCATACAGTATAACAGGGAATTCTATGAAGAATACCTCATGAATATCAGAATATATATACTCTTCTACCCAGTTCTTTGCACTCAGTCGTGTTCCTGCTCTTTCCTTTTGCGCAAACGCTAGTGTTTTAGAGTCCAGCCAATCTTCTATCTCTTTATTTGTCAGATGCCACAACATTTCCCTCAAATCAAATGATTAAGGGTCCCGACAACTTAACCATTTGTTGGCTTATTTCACCTTTTTGTCTGACCTGCTGTTCAACATCACCAAAATACCAACAATAAACCAAAAGACATCGGCCCGACATAGTGACTCCGTCAGAAAGACCTACGAAGCAGGCGCAGTCTCACCCAAGATATCTAATGGGTAACTGCTAGAACCATGTTTCTGTAGTTGATGAGGGATTATAGTCCCTTGCCGTGAGGCCAAGGCACTGAGGACAACTTAGACAGCTGGAGGGTTTCTGCGTGACTAAGCACAATTGTATGTCAGTGCACGTGATACGACCTGGTCTTCAGCCTTAACAACTGGTGCAACTTGTGTGACCCAGCCGATCCTTTCAACTAACAGGTCACTTGCGACTTATACTTCAACTTAAGGAATTAGCTACAACTTACTTGCGCATTCCGACAATTCAAAAAAAAACTATTCATTTACTAGTTGACAATATGGTACCAAGAACTCAACAATAGCTCATTATCATACAGTAAGAAAATAAAAACCATTCACATCAACATGCACAACATCAATCAACCATTTAAGCAAAAAAAATAACATGGAAACCCATCTAGGAAAAAACACCAAGGTGCTCTTCATCTGGCATGAGAAATGGGTATAGCATCTTACAGTCTGTGACTTGCAGACTAATCATATGATATGTATTTATGACTCAAATTTCTTTCTCTCATGATCTCTAGTTTATTCTTCTATTTAATCCTACGGATCCACACACAGCTTGGATCGACTCTTCTATCTACCTTCTGTGCACTCAGCTACAGATTCCTTCTACCCTTAGCGGTCTGCGCACAAAGCTGCAAGATCCATGGCTCAACAGCCTTCTACTGCTACTAGACTCTTCTCTGAGTCTTATCTTCTTCTACTCTAACTCAAAATATAGAAAAATGGCGACCTTGTCTCTGGACAGCCAACGATCAACTAATACTTTCCAACTAATTCCAAAATTGACAATAACCAACCCTTATACAGAACGAGTTCTTCTTATTTATATCTTCTATCAGACCATGTAGGGTCGACTACATACTGCCTATCAGTTACAAGTCGTGATCAGCTTCCAGAATAGGATGTCATGGAATAACACAAGGCACTATCAGCCTGACTTACAAATATTCTCCCATACGTGCATGGCTGCAATCTTACACTGTCTTTAACGGCCATGATCCTTACATGTCTCTTTTCGACCGTAATCACCTATATGCCTGTACGCTTTCCTTTCCTTCATCGCATGCATCTTTATTTCACCTATGCAGATGCCTTTCCTTCCTGTCGTGACCTTCCTTCCTATCGCTCACGCGATGTACCTTTGCTTGCGCACGAACTTCTCTCTTGTGTTCCTTTCCTAGCCCAACAGTTGGAATTCTATGCCCTCAGAAAGGATTCAACATGTGTTCATTAAAGCCTCTAGAAAGCGAGTTCTTATCGAATGAAATCTAGGCGTCACTTTTTGTCGATGATGACTATGTATCACATCTATTTGTTAGATGAAAATTATCATAACAAATTCCAATTTCATTTATGTGGGCCACACAGGTGCATCACTTAGGTGTGTCACCTATGTCCATACTATATGTTTGTTAGGTTCTTATGTTGGTAAGGTTCTTATGTGTCACACTTAGTTGGGTAAGTTTCTTAAGTGTGTTGAGTTCTTATGTTTGTTAGTAATGCTACAAAGTTACTTAGGTGGCTAGGATTGGGATAAGTTAGTAGGATATGTTTTGGGGGTTTTAGGGGTAGTGGGTTAGCCATAAATGGGGATGAATTTATATGGATTAGTGTTATAGGGATTGTGTGTTTTTGGTAATAGATAAGCATCATTTATGTGGGATAAATAAGTGTGTTTCATAGGTGCTCCTTCTAATTGCATCCTTTAATATGTCCAATAGGTTCTTATGTAGGTTAGGTATTTATGTGCATCCGAATTACTTCAACATATGTGCAAGATGAATTTGATCCTTGGTCGAAGTAATTCACATATTAGGAAAAAAGAAATTCATATATGAGAATTCTTGTGATACAAATGGTTTGTTCTTTATGTATGTCACTTAAGTACATTGGGTTATTATGTGACTTAGGAAAAACATGAGATGCATTAGGAGGTTAGTGGGTTAGGATAAACAGATATTTCAAGTGTAGTTGTTGAGTTGTGAATGGGGCATATGATAAACAGATTAATGGTTTAGTGGTGAATGGTCATGTTATTAGGATAGTGTCACATTGAACATATGTGCACTCATTCATTTTGTTATATGAATGTCATCACACTAAAATTTAACCTTCGTATAAGGGTTTGATGATTGCATCACATGTGTGTGGGAGTCTACATGCATAGACTATGTGTGTTTTTCACAATTGTTAACTTCTTAAGTGGGTTATGAGTTTATGAACATCACTTAATTGTATTAGTTTCTTATTTTGTAGGTTAAGTGTGTTAGTAGCTTGTATGGATTAGGTGCATCACTCACATAATTTCACATAATTTCATATTATTCAATTGTGGTCAAGAACATCAAGTAAATGTGCATTGGTAATTTAACATTATATGTCCAATTGGACTGTGGTCAAGAAAATTGTAAATGTGCAATGTTTTGCATTGTTGTCATTGTGCATTATTGTAATTATGCATTATTCTCAACATTATGACTATTATATGTCCATGCAATTTTCCAAGCTATCAAAAAATGGTCCAAAATTACACATAGACACATTATTGGCCACACATGTATGACCACACATAACATTGTTGTAAAGATGTCAAGAGACAATATGAAATATATTATATCATGGAAGTTTTGATACACAAATAGATGACCCTTAGATGGTCTATCAATGTACATGTATCAGTGAGTTCGATGTTGTACATGTATATGAAAGTACATCTTTCCTAGACTACATATCAAAACTCTAACTTTAACTTTTTTTTCCATGACTCTGATGCACCTTTCCTCTGCTTAGAACCATTTTGCATCTCATGCTACTGCAAGTCAAAGGTTAAATTTCTTGATCAACTAATTGAACGAATACTCAAGCACTAACAAACTTTTAAAAAAATTATGACTCAATTACTTATAACAAATACTCATTGAATCCATCCAAGGTATAGATGTCTATGGTGTCCTCCTTGCTAAAATATTCTCTGCAATGAATCTCTACGAATAAAATATCCTATGTACATTAGCTCAACAATTATGAACATATATACATGAGAAAATACTAACTTGAATTTTGTAATTAATGAACATCTGATTGAAAAAATATGCTCTAGGTGGTAGGTTGGTTTTATTCTGTAGTGAGTGGAACCATATGTTGAACATCACCCTCAGTTGTATGCACTATTGGACTAGACGAGTGAGGGTGCATCCACCATATGTTAAAATAGTTAGACATCATGCATGAATACACAATACAAATGAACTATGTACAAATATTGAACTAGATGTACCTCTAAATGACTTGTTCCCATTGTGGATTCAACATTAACTAATGCATCAACGATCCCGCTAAGGTCTTGCATGGAGAACCCTCCAATATAGTGTTGTAAACATGTGAAAAAAACAAATTAATAAGAACTACTTATGAATTTAAAATTCAAAGCTAACCAACAACTGTCATCAAAGGCTATACATTACTATGGAATCAGTAGGTCCATGATCATGGACACCCGCTCTTTTTATGGAAGTGGTCTATTTGATGTAGAAAAAACCTTTATCTACATTTGGACTATGGGGAGAGGAAAACCAAAGTGGTGGTGTAGTGATTTGGGTTGATCCCTGTAACAAGGATGATTTTAAGAAACCATACTTATTTAAAAGTGTATAAATGTTGGCGAATCTTACCAATTCTTAAAACACCAACTATAAAATGTTTGGGGATATTTTTCAAAAAATATTTTAACTGTGAAGGATTTGATATCGTTTATATAATAATTTGGCGATTTTTAGGGTGAAAAAAGTTTACCCCATCAAAATTGGGCGAAATAGGGCTTCAAAAAATGTAAGATGGTGAATCTTTTTTGGGAGAGAAACCCCTAAAAATTCCCATGGGCTAAATTTCGCCACTAAATTTATCCCTGCCCTGCAGTCACGGAGTGTCAAGTTGTAGTTAAACATGTACATGAATGAATGGAATAATATCTATTGAAAACTAACATGATGTAACACTTACCTTTGTTTGGAATGTCTCTACCCCATTGGAGGAGTCACTACTATCAACTCCTTTACCCTATACATCCTCAATCAAATCCTGCAAGTTTACAAATTATTTAAATATTAGAAATATATAAAGGAGTACAATAAGAAAAAAATATTTTGAACAAGATTAAGTCATTAACCATGTACTTACATTCCTAAATATATCATAGAGGCCATCCTCGTGGATCTCACTAAGATATATGTCTCCTGCATCCTACTGAGAATATTTTTCCTGCAACTTCAAAAATTTTAAATATTAGACCATCTAACAAATTAATGAACTCACATGTATTAACGAAATGATGTGTATTAACAAAATGAAACGTTGAAATGTGACCTAAGTGTTTGTTGTTGTTTCCTCGGATATGAAAACACCAGGTACACTACCACCCTTTGTAGAGTTATCAAGATCATACAAGATTAAAAATTGTATATATTAATAATCTCTTAATATGTGTACAATATGGAAAAATATAATTTGAATGGAATTATAGTTTTAACAATATCCTTACTTGATCGTAAGTCATCGTAGAGGTACCATGTGTTGTTCCACAGTCATAGTAGGCTTGACCACATGATGTACACACGTGTGGATCAATATGGGGCTCATGGGATGTAAATATATACCAACAACTAGATCTACTCTGCCACCATAAGGTGATGGTTGTACCCCACCAAATCAAGATCACCCTTCCAGCTGGTTAATAGTTGTGTTGTGGTGGAAAATCACCTGAGTTAGCATCAGAAATGCCTCATGTACCTGGGGAATCATAATATGTGAAAGAGGGACATATGGCCTTGGTATTTGGATATGGGGTGGAGGTATTTGTTGATTGGAATATCTATTCCTACAATTGGGATGGTTTTGTGGCATCCCCATACCAGTTCCCTAGGACCCAAACATATTGAAATAGTTGACATGTTTTCCCGTCACAAACTCAACATAAAGTTTTTGGAGGAAGTATAGGGTAATTCCATGTTGTTGTGTGAAGGAATGTCAAAAACCATATACTATATATCCATATAGTGATCTCTGATTGGTTGAAAAATGCACCACTCAATTGAAATATGTGCTCTTCCAGTGTCTGGAATGACATCTATCACAGGCACTTTAAAAAGTGAATGTATTTTCTCTTTGGTGATTTTTTGATTCTTCACATCATTGTAACTCATGCCATCAAAATATTATTTCCATTTTATTTCTCTATAGGATTCAATATTATACAATGCATAATTGAAGCTACTGATAGTGTCTACAATAACCTATAATAATGCTAACAGGGAGTGGCGAAGTTCATCTCCACCCATACAAGTCGCAATAATCTCTCTCAAAATCTCTACATTTTTTCCATAGTAGCCACTACAATCATAAATACGATAAAAATATCATTAGAAAAATACACATGGTATAATGACTTCTCTAAGTAATGAAAAATGTGAAACTAGTGTATAACAAATAACAACATGAACTATTTATAATTTCAAATTTTACACTAAAGAATAAACATTTAATATTTTTCCATCCTAAATTTATGTCATATATGTGTATTAATTTCAATTTATAGATACATACATTAAATGTCCTATGTGTATATGTTGATTGGGAAGCTTCTCTACCTTATTTTAAGGCTTGGATTATGAAGTTTCATAAAAAAAATGTAGGGGGTTGACTAATTCCCTTGGAGGACCAACTCCAAGATTTTGGGAAGAGGCAAGGGCTAGAGCCTAGAGGAGGGGGAACATGGTGCTATTAATGAGTAAAATCCCAATATATGCAACGATTTTGATATATGTAATTATTTGTTGTAGCATGAAGTTTTTTTGGACTCTGCATGCCATTTAACATCTTTGTTTATATGTAATTTGCGGAATATATGGAATCCAATTGATTTTATTTTAGTTGTATGCACTCTTTCCATATAAACATGAGATGCTTTGCATATTTGTGTATAGTGGTTTGGGATATAGAATTCAACAGAATTAATAGTTTTCAATATTTTAGGATTGCAAGGTCTCCACTAGATTCTATCATGTATGATAGTATGCGATTGACATGTAATCAAAGACATCAACCTTCCTATGTATGTTGATGTTTGTAGAGCCTGTTATTGAACTCCTCTGTCCAGACCTTAACCAAAATGTACCCTTTGCTCAAGTGAAAACATTTATTAAGCATGGGAATCTTCCCTACCTTATTTTAACACTACGATTATGAAGTTTCATCAAAACTATATGGTGTTGACTAAATTCCTTGGAGGACAAACTTCGATATTTCAGGTAGAGGAAAGGGATATATCCTAGAGGAGGGGTAAACAATGCTATTGATGAATAAAATTCCAATATTTGCAAGGATTTTGATATGTTATTCTTTGTTGTGCCATGCAGTCCATAGTCCATTTAACACAAGGAAAATTTTAGGGGCGAAATTTATCCCATGGGTTATTTTTCCATGTTTTTTTCAAAATAAATATTAACCAATTTGCATTTTTTGAAGCCCCTTTTTGCCCAATTTTGATGGAGTAAAATGTTTTCACTCTAAAAATCGCTAGATTATTATATAAACTATATAAAATCCTTAGAAGCTGAAATATTTTTAGAAAAATATCACCAAATATTTTATAGTTGACATTTTAAGAATTGGTAAAATTCGACAAGGTTTATACACTTTTAAATAAGTATGGATCCTTAATTTTTTTCCTAATTTTAGTGTGTTTCTTTATTTAATTGGGGAAGATATGAATTATACTTAATTTTTTTTAGTTGTATGCAACCTTGATATATACTTGAGAAACTTTACATATCTGTGAATATTGGTTTGGATTCACAAGGATGCTCATGAATATATATGCATCTAGTGAAGTTTATTTAATTTTTATGAGTAAATTGGGGTTTTGATTTACTTTGGGAATGCACATGTCTTGAGTAATGGTTTAAATTAATTTTAGGGCATGCAAATTAAAAAATGTATGGTTTCAATTCATTTTAGGGCATACAAATTATTGAAAATAGTGAAATAAGAAGGATGGAATTTGATCTAAATACCCGATAATGAGGAGATTGATGCACAAGGTGGAAACTAGAGGACCTTTTCACCGAAATCACATTCACAAATACATGATTTGATCGCCTGAAATCACTGTCTGCCATTGTTGTGGATAAAATGATAGATGTAGCCCATTTTAGGGAAAAAACATATTTTACAAAATGCGCACATGTTTTATAGAACATAATGCGTATGCGTTTTAGAGAACATTACGCTTACACATTTTGGCTAACTATCCTAGTTGGGCTTCACCTTAGTAGGCTTGGGACTATGTTTGGAAGGATTGAATTACTTGGGATGATTTCTCATTTATAGATATTGAATCATTTTCTTTAATCTACCATTATATCTAATTTAGGTACCTCAACTTTCTGCACTCACCCTTCATCTCATCTTCCTCAATAGTTTGAAGGCTCCATTTACATATTTAATACATTCATCACTAGAACATCTTGTTTAGAAGTTCTATCTTTAACAATAGACATCACCATACAAGTTTTTAATCTTTAACAATAGACATAGAATGGATGGGGTCACCATGCATCAAAGCACTCACTCTAAAAATTAGCAAGTTTAGGTCATTGGTGTCCATGGAAACAATTTCAGATCACCTCCTAATCTGCGTCGAATTTGTTATTAATCAGGGAAGGATACAAATTACCTTTAAGTTCAGTCATTCATGGAATTCTAGCAAATATTTCAATGTTTTGGTGAGGAATGTTTGGTTGGATCCTCAATTCAATTCTTGGTTTCAATATTTGGGCACATTGGTATGGAAATTATAATATTTGAAATAATTTTTTTTTGTTTGGAAACACATGAAGAAGAGGAAACTTCGGGAAGACATTATCGTCAATGAAGAGAAAATAAAGAAAAATTATTTTCAAAACTCTAGGGTTTTCTTTATTGAAGAAAAAGCATATTTAAGCAAGATGAAAGCAAAGAAGAATCAGATGTTGAAGTTGGAGAAGGAATCATGGCGATTGAAAATTAGAGCGATTTGCTTGATCGAAGATGAAAACAATACTAAGTTTTTCCATAACTATGAAAAATACTGAAAAAATAGGAATTATATATGGGAAATTAAAGACTCTTTAGGGAATGCATTTTTTTCTCAAAAAGATATTAAGAAGCAACCTTAGAATTTTTTTCCCAGTTGTTTAAACAACGAAAGGAAAATACTATTGTTCAACAACTAAGAGTGGTTCATCTTTATCTGAGGTTCTTTTCGATTGAGGAAGGTAAAATAATAGAAAACCTTATCACTTTAGATGAAATAAAGAGGAATTTGATAATGTGTTAAATCCAAATGTTTTTTTTTAGTAGAAAAAAAATACTTTTTCTATTCATCATTGAATAAAAAAGTACACAACTTTCAAAACCTTTCTAAAAACTTGTTTTTTCAAACTAGACCATCTGAGATCTGAAATATCTTTATATAAAGTTACCGATTCTATCCGAGAGATCAAAATAAATTGTAGATCATGTATACATGTTTCAATGTCATCTATCCCAATGAGAAATCATGTAGGTCCCAAAACATGAACGACCTGAGATTTAGTAATCAAAGATGTTAAAGGAACTAGAATCTGTTTGTATATTCTCCATCGATTCTTCCCAAAATAGAATTCCTTCTTTTCCTTCCAAAGTAGATTTTAAAAGTTTATTGAATAGATAAATGCAAATGTTTGGGACATTATGGGTGGTCTATGGAGTTTTTTCAAGGCTTTTTTTATTTAGTTTGTCTTGATATTCTGAAAGTGGTGGAGGACTGTTGGTTGCAAGGGAAGGTAGGGGGAACCTTTAATGCCACATTCTTAGCCCTTATTCCAAAAAAAATTATCCTTCATCCTGTTGGAATATATTATATTCCTTGGAAGGTAATAATGTCTTTGTATTATGTCGGAAGTTGTCTACAATCTTATGTAAAAGAGTAATACATTTAACCCATNAATTGTGTAGAGTGTTTGTCCATGGTATTGTATTAAGAAATGGTATTTTGGAGAATTATATTATCCCACATGCAATATATGAGAGTAATTCCTCCTCATCTCTTAGTATATAATAGGGTCAAGTGAGTCTCTACATATAATGTAATCTTGATGTAGTAGTGATACTGTCGTGACACTGTTATACATCATCTATATTCTTTAGGGTGTTTGTGTTTTTCTCTTTTGTAAGATTGGAGAAGACATTCTGGAGATAATAGAAGGATACCTTCCCGTGGATGTAACTCATTAGGGTGAACCACGTATATCGGTTTTCTCTTGTCCTTTTATTTTCATGTTCTTATATTTTATGATATGTTGTTGGTTGCTTAGATAGGTTAACTAGTTTAGCTTGACTCTACTATTCTAACATGGTATTAGAGCGGGTTTCTATGATCTAGTACCTTCTATAGATTTCAATCAATAACGATTATCATTTTGTCATTGTTATTTTGTTATAGATTTTCTTTCTATCTGGTAGCCATTAGGCTTCTCTTCAAATCTAGGCATATTTTTTTGGTTTTTTTACCCTAACCCTAACTTGTTGTGTAAGATTTTGTAGAATTTTTTCAAGGGTTTCTTGATGTTTTTTCTATAGATCTACATGATTTCGAGGCTCTCCTCAAGGAGATCTTTCTTCCGATTATAAAAACGGAAGTTATAAAAAGGGGCTGTAACTTGTTCAGTTTTTACTGAAATTTTTATTATAACCTATTTTGGGAAATTAGAAACGCAATTTTGGATCCACCGACACGACCAGAACAGAAAACTGGGTATTTCTAGGCTTCATTTCGGTAATAAAAATGGTAGTTATACAAAAGGGCCATAACTTGGTCATTTTTTACTAGTTTTTTATTATAACCTATTTTTGTAATTGGAACAGCCATATTGGATCCACTCACGTGAACAAAACATAAAACTGTGCATTTCTGGGCTTCTTTTCAGTAATAAAATGAGATTTATACAAAAAGGGTCGTAACTTAGTCACTTCTTACTAGATTTTTTATTATAACCTATTTCTGGAATTGGAACAACCATTATGTATCCACCTACACGACCAGAATAGAAGACTCGGCTTTTCTGCACACATTTTTTTTCATAGGGTTGTAAGTGAAAGTTTCTCCTCTTTTCTTTACTGTGTTTCTAAATATGCTTTTGCAATTTCAGATCAGTAAAGTGTAACTTTTTTCAAGTTCTTCACTGTTTTTCTGTCATTTTTTAGTATTAAGATTTCTTATTTCTTGACAAAATTTCACTCATTATGACTTCTGAAGTAGCTTTTGTTCCTGAATTAGTTGGTTCTAACTATCTTTCCTGGAAGAGAAAGATGATTGATGTTCTTAGGAGTAAGAATCTTTGGAGGATAATTAATGGTGAACACAAGACACCTACTGCTGCTGATGATTTGGCTATATGGGAAGCTAAAAGTGATCAAGCAAGGGGGCTCATTGGTCAAACTGTTGCAGATAGTCTTCAGGTAAGTATTGAGGCAGAAGACAGCCTGGTTCAGGTATGGAAAATTCTTTCCTCTTTATTTGATAAATCTGATGATGTTTCTGCATATTATCTTGAAAAGAATATCTTTGACCTAAAACCTGTTGACTTTGAAAGAGTTGAGTTATATCTTGTTGAATTGAAAACTTTAAATGAGAAATTAAATAGTTGTGCTAAAGATTATAAGAAAACTGACACTGCTCTTATTATTCTTGTAGAACGTAAAATGTCATCTTGTTTTGATATATTCATCCAAACAAGGAATAGAGCTCTAGAATTGTCTCAAAGTACTACGAAGCAAACTTTTGATGATTTTTGTAAAGGATTGATCAATGAGCAAGAAAGGTTAATTGTTTCAGGACAACTCACACCTAATAAAGCTCTCACTACACTCAATAAGAATCATAAGAAAAGTTTTAATAATGCCAAAGGTTCTAATCCTTCTCATACTAATTTTGGACATGCTTCTCATGCTTCTAATGAAAATAGTAAACAGAAGAAAGTGTATGATCCTTGTAAACATTGTGGTAAAACTAACCATCCTAAAAAGAATTGTTTTAAAGCAAAACGTTTAATGGCTAAAGCTAAAAAGAAAACTTCTCATGACTCTCAAGTAGCTTTATGTGCATCTGTTATTTTGCGTAATAATTCTTCTTCTAATGTGGAATGGATAACGGATTCTGATGCATCTAAACATATGACTATTGATGCTTCTTTATTTACTTCTTATGATTGCAGAGGTTATCTTGTTCCTACTTGTATCTAACATTCCTATATGGAAGCATTGACATTTTCACAACATTCATCTCTTGCATATTAACATCATACTAATAATAAATGCACCTATGCTTCAGATTAGTTGCTTGATGACTAAATTTTTCATATATTTAAGTGAAATATTTGGCTCACTATTTATATGTTGTGGTTGACACTTAATGTGTAAAAGTAAATTCATTTTCCTTAATGAGCAAGTTAATCTTTTATTTGATCATATTATGTTGACATTCCTTTATATGATGTTTGCTAACCTTTTGGTATATAAGCATTTTCCTTTATTTATAAGCAATTTTGTTTTATGATCCTTATATGCTTTAATCTTGAAAGTTCTTGTGCAGATAACTTCTCTGTTTAGGCTTTCACCTTATTCCAGGAATAATGAAGCACCATCTTCTAGTGTTAAAGTCATGATGTTCATCTGTATGATATCATTTTCGATGTATAGACCATTGGGGTCTTGTTTCTTCGATGTTTGAGGTCTTCTATAGTTATTTATATTGTACCTTGATTAGAAGAATGTCTGCTATCTGCATGTTTATTGGCCATCTGGTTTTTTTTTGTACACTCTTGTGGTGTTCTTAGCCACACGTTCTGTTGTATCTGCTGCCAGAAGGTATCTGTACACTGGTGTGGATGTTATATCATAGTTCTTCAACTATCATGTATGGTTGTGATGATTCTTGTGGTGATCTGGGAATCTTGCGATTAGATTCTGTCACATGTTCTTGGCATTTTATTGTTGGGTATTTTATCGTACAACCTGGTTCGTGTGCACTTTCATGATTTAGTGAGAAGCAGTTGTTCATCATCAAATTCCATCAGCCAAAGTGTTCTTCTTATTTGCAGCTTTGGTTCTTCTGGAAGTTGTCATCAAGGGGGAGCAATAATGACTCCTTCCTTCCTTAGTGTTAGTGTGGGCCCTTCTCCTAGACATTATTAAGGGGGAGTGTTGAAATATATTATATTCCTTGGAAGGTAATAATGTCTTTGTATTATGTCAAAAGTTGTCTACAATCTTATGTAAAAGAGTAATACATTTAACCCATAGTTATATGGTGTTGTATTTACTTATGTAGATTATTTGTCCATGGTATCGTATTAAGAGATGTTATTTTGGAGAATTATATTATCCCACGTGCAATATGTGAGAGTAATTCCTCCTCATCTCTTAGTATATAATAGGTTCAAGTGAGTCTCTACATATAATGCATTCTTGATGTAGTAGTGGTATTATTGTGACAATGTTATACATCATCTATATTCTTTGGGGTATTTGTGCTTTTCCCTCTTGCAAGATTGGAGAAGAAATTCTAAAGATAATAGAAGACTACCTTCCCATGGATGTAACTCATTAGGGTGAACCACGTTTATCGGTGTTCTCTTGTCCTTTTCTTTTCCTGTTCTTATCTTTTATGATATGTTGTTGGTTGCTTAGATAGGTTAACTAGTTTAGCTTGACTCTACTATTCTAACACAACCTTCCTGGATTTCATACCTATTTCTTTATGTAATATATTTTATAATATTATTGCAAAAAATATAGTTATTCAAATGAATAAAATCATGTATGAGGGTATGTCAAAAGAGCAATTTGGGTTTCTAAAAATAGGTAGATTCTAAATGCAATGGGGGTTTCTTAAGATGGTTTACACTCTATGAAAGTTAAAAAGTTGGAAGCATTGTTACTCATAATGGATTTAGTCAAATATTTTGACAATGTGGATTTTTCCTTATTAAGGATTGTTCTATCGCAAGTTAGGGTAAGTTTAGAGGCCACAACTTGGATAATGGGTTGTGTTTCTTCAACAAACTTTGTTTTTCTTGTAAATGGAGTTTGTTGTTTTTATTTTTTGGTGATGTTATTATTGAAATATTAGGGATTCTATTGGAATGGATCCACCTCAAATATATTTTATAGGTTTTTCATGAAGTTTCATGAATGGAAGTTAGTCGAGATAAATCCCTCTTTCTTCAGAATGAATTGTCTGTGGATGTGTTGGAGCATATAAAATCCTTGTTTCCCTTTAAAATTGAGCCTTTGGAGAATGGTTTTAAATATTTATGTTATGTTCTTAATCTTAATAGCTACAAGAAGGAGGGCTGGTTATGGATTGTCAAAAAATTGGAGAAAAAAATAGATCTATGGTGCTACATATGGATATCCTTAGGAGGAAGGGTGATTCTAATTAAATTTATTCTAGAAAGCATTCATTTTTTTTGTCGTCCTTAGCAATATTTTCTCAAATCATTCTAGATATGATAATAAAAATATGTTTCTTCTTCCTATGGGATGGGAATAATAACAAGGAAAGGTACCACCTGGTCAAATGGAATTTTCTATCTAAGCCGAAAAAGGAAGGTGGTTAGGGATTTAAAAATATATTTTGGTTCAAAAAATATCTTAGTGTGAAGATCTTGTAGATATGCTTATTTAACAATGGATTAAAGGGATTTGTGATCTATGATAAATATTTGAAAGGGAGTTTTGTTGTTGATTGGATTCATGAGTCTTCTAAGCCTATATTTGGGGTCTCAAACTCTTGGAATGTGTTAAATTCAATATTTTTCAGTTATTTGGAATTGGGTGGCCTTGAAAATAGGAAATGGTACTAGTGTGTAATTTCCCTTGTGAATACTTTTCCCAAGGTGCTCAAATTCACCATGTTTTAACTCTAGGTATATGGATACAACTGGTTCCAAACTCCTCTAATTACTTTCAAATCTGGTGAGGAAGGTCATGAGGGGTGATGGGACACATTAACACATCTATAAGACATATAATCAATTGATATACCCAACCATAGTCTGTAATTTTCAAGGGAAGAAAGTTCGGGACAATAATAGACAATTTGGGAGGTGGAAATCCCTCAAAGGTCCTGGAACAAATATCTTCCAAACATTGTACAAGCTCCACTAATGGTTTGTATGAGTCTTGGATCTGTTATAAGACATTATTTAAAGTATACTTGCAGCATTATATGTGGTTTTTGGGTCTAATAGGTATCCAAGATAACTCATGGAATCTATTAGTAATTTTGAGGCTCAAACCCCGAATGGTTGATGGCTCCAAATAGCTCCAAATGATCTTAAATTGTAACAAAAGGTGTATGAATGATGTTAATACATAAAAATGGTGTTTATATGTTTATTTAAACCATAAAATGGCTTCTTCAACTAAATTTGTGAATCTATTCAATGTATGGATTTTTATGAGCAACTTGTGGTTCAAATCCCCTAGGGTTAGATGATGAAAATGACTTTCCAAATGCACTCAATACAACTCAAATTTTTGAATTAATTAATGGGAAATATAAAGGAAATCAACATGAACTCTTATGAATCACCATTCAACTTTTAATTTCTGCTATAACTACGTTAAATCAGATGCAACAATGCTAGTTTCAACCTTAGTGGATTTGATAGGCAATCTTCTCCAAATTCTATGAAACTTAAAAAAATGACTCAAAATGCTTATGTACTGAACATTAAACTAATATAATACACAAATAATAGCTTATTCATCCATAAACCATCAGTATTTTACTTATCCATTCGAATCCATCAACATTACATTGGTTCAAAAGAAGGTAGTGGGGAAATGGCATTGTTTCTTCATTGTTTAACATTTTTACATGAAATATTTTGGTATTTTGACCTGAGAGTATTATAAACTTGAGATACATATCATTTAAATAATAACATAATATAATGGGGCATTAGAAGCTCCCCCAACGAGATCAATATCTCAACAAGTGCGCCTCAATCCATAGAGCAAGAATATGATGAGAAAACTTGGAATAGATGAAAGAACAAGATGATATTAAAGTTTACATGAGATACATTATAGATTTCACCTGTAAATTATGACTCCATTAAAGCTCCATCAAATACCTGGACGGCCTTTCCACACACCAACTTGGATGGGAATCTTTCACCCTCAAAATTGGCTAAGGCAAGAAACTAGTCATCCACTAACTCTCTCTTCACAAATGGAAATTGATCAAATGATAAAAAGTTTCCTTCATTCTTTGTTATTGACATTTATAAATTTTCCAAGTTCTCTATGGGTTGAATTCCTTCCAAGATATGCATTCCAACTCTAGTTGGGAAGAGATTCCAAGGAATGCCACTTGTACAACAATTCCTAGTCTCCTACTTCCACCAAATCACACATGGAAGCATCTTATCTACCCTAAATCCCTTGAGCGACCTCGTGGAGATATGTTTAGCCCTGAACTGCAATATATATCATATTTCATCCTTCATATCTGATTTGTGTCATAGGTGTCATAGCATCTTCATCATTGGTGTCATAGCATCTTCATCATTGGTGTCATAGAGCTAGGGAATCTAGTCCAAGTGTCTCACTAGCTCCAAAATTCCTCTTCCTCTTCCATGGGAGTTACTGTTCCACTCCAATTCAAACCTAATTGAGTCATTCCAAGTATATTAAGCTTCCAAATCATCCCAATACCCTTAGGATTCTTATGGATTTGGAATGACAAGAGGAGGATGCAATGTGGCATAGAAAATCTAGCTTGTGTGGTTCCCACATTCTCCGTGTGTATTCATGAGAAATTTCCACTTTGATTTTCCATTGTATTTGTTTATTTATGTGATTTATTAAATGTTTATTCCATTCTAATGTTCAAACATCATTTATTTTCCCGTTATTCCAAATCCCAAATCTTCCATCCCCAACCTAGGAAACTAGTAATTTTCCTCCTTGGCAATTATTTGACTCTTAGCATCAATTTGAAAAACTCTAATGAATATGGAAAGTGTGATTAGGCCATTTTGACCAAATGAAAAATTTGGGAAATTAAAAATCCTCCCTTCCCAATATTTCTTGTCCTCAAGCAATTTCAAACATGGGTGTTGAAGAACCTTCTTTCTGTACGATTCTTTGAAGTTGCCCAACCTTGAGTCTTTGATATTCCATGAAGATTTTAGAGAGGAACCAACATGCTTGCTGCTACACTACTATGATTAAAATCACTTTATTAAATGGGTAATCCATATCCCATGCTGATTTTTTCTTAAAAAAGTTGAAATCAATGGGACTAAAAACTATCCCAGGGTCCCATTGCTTGTATTGCACTCCAACAATTAAGAGTGTTCTCCAAACCATACCATTAGGAAAGAGAATTATGGGATCTCATTTTCTTGTATGTATTCTTCCAAACATCACGAATACATAATATATATCATCAAAGTACATAACAACATAATAAAAATGTACATCAAGGAGGTGCCTCCTCAAAAAATCATGAAAGTGCTTATACCTCCAAGTAAGTAGACCACCATTTTCCAAGTGCATACAAGCTTCAAGTGATCAATAAAATATGCTCCAATGACATAGGGGAGGATCCCATGTCCTATAATTATTCTCCAAAAGGATGTGATATGCATCAAAATATTCAGCCATATATTCTTTCATCCAAGAAGTGAATGAAGAATATCCACTAAAATATGAACCAAATAATGAGCAAAAAAAACAAGGAGACTTCAAATGACTCAAAGAATTCTCACCCATACATCCATGAATGGGATAATCATAAAGATATAACAAATTATGTGGTTGGAAACAAAAATGTTCTCCAATCATTGTTGCACTTGGAAATTCCACCATAGCCTATTTTCCTTTCATAGAGCCATACCTGAGATTCCTTGGTTATCTTTTCTCCACATTTTGGAAGGGCGATGCTTTCCTCCAGTTTTGACAGAGCGTTGATGGTGCTATTTGCAATGGATCAAGAAGCGTAAATACCTCTTTTCTTTGGCAACAAGTTAGGTCAGTGCCTTTACCCCTTCTTCTAGGTGCGTCGATAGTCCAAAAAGGAGAAAAATGAATTTTCTGGAAGCTTCCTTGTGAAATCCTATGTGGAGTTAGTTCCTACTTGCTTGGGAGAGGTGGCATTTGCCTCTCTCAACCTATTGGGATCACATCCTATCCATTCCGCAAGATAATATCATGTATCTTTACCTATAAATGAATCCTTCATGATGTGAGTGAAGGAGGTCAAAAGAAAGTACCCTTATGTTGTTGGATTGAAATCTGAGTTAGAGGCAAGATAGAGTTAGCTTGTATGTGGAGAGATTCTCATAGTTGTGGAGGAATTTCTTGTAGAGGATAAAGCCATTAACATCAAGGCATGGTTGTACTTTACTCTCTTTTATCATTAATACAAAAGTGTTCCCCTTTCCTATATTTGATGTGTTATTAATTTCAATTGAATATTATCAGATTCCTTGATCGCTGATATAAGTAATTGGTCTATCATGATACTCCCATTTTGTGTTTTTGTCTCTTGATATGTTTTGCAGGTGTTAAACATTGTAAGGATTTTTTGGAACAAGGACAAAGAGCCTTAGGTCTGAGGTATAGTTTTATTTTATGTTTTTCTCTTCCTTTAGTCATTTCAGCTGATAAGGTAAGAAATCTATCTTACCGTCCTAATTATTTCCTCTGTTTTGGGAGTGGTGTTCACTCTTTGCGATCCAACTCAGTTCATTTTTTTGGTTTCTACTACAGATCCTTTGTTTTTCAGTCTACTTATCTACTGGTGCACCTACCTCTGGTTGATAGAGCGACGATTCCTTGAGGGCGCCTTTTCCCTCTTCACACAGAGCATCGACAATGCCTTTCTACAGATCACACAGAACGCCGATGATGCCTTACTATAGTGGACCAAGTGCATTGATCCACCTATAGTGCTCTGGTGTAGCATGCTTCTGTGCATCAAGGTAGGACTTTAGACCGCCTACAAATTTATTTTTTTTGTGATTGCTTTTCTCTCTAAAAAAAAGTTTGTGTGATTTGCTTGAGTTTGTTTGTTCTGAGTTAGGTGGTTTTGGAGAGCCTAATTCTCGCTTGTTGAGATCAGCTCCGAAGCCTTTATATTATTCATTAGTACAAAAGAATAGCAAAAAATTTGGGTTTGGATTTTTTTGAAGTGGTTAATTCTTTGAAGTTTTCTTACTTTGAAAATGAAATATCTAGCCCCTTCTTAAGTCAGTTTGTTCCAAAATATGTTTTGTATCTTTTACTTCTCGGAAAATACAAAAAGAGATAGGTTAGTTTTTTCTTTTTTATTCTTAGGAAAGCTTCATTTTTGTTTGCATGAGTAATCTAGGCAAATATATCTTTTTGTATTGTAGAAAAGTTAATGGCTAGATGCACATTAGAGGCTTAGTTTTCCTTCTAGTTTTAGAGAATTAGAGTGCTTGTTGAAGAAAATTTGTGTTTGAAAGAATTTTCTTTGCAATTTCTTGTTGAGTCTTGCTTTTCAATTTTTGAAAGTGGCATTGGATTTAGTGTGTTTCTTGAAAAGAAAAAGAAAAAATTGGTCTCTTCCTTTCCCTAGTTAGTTCTCATCGAAGTCAAAAAGTGCATTACATATAGATTAAATTTGCATTATTGGAGACAAAACCTCACAAACATTCACTAATCATATAGATAAAATAAATAGTATCTTTAGGTTAAAATTGTATAGAAATTTGAGTGATAGGTTAGTGACGTGTTTCGACGTCATAAAACGTAGGAGCTGTCATTTTTTGTCTACACTGCAACTCGGGACCTGCACGGTTCTTCCACGTACCATCGATATATCGAACGGACTTTCATGTACCCTTGAGGTTTATAGAAAGGTACTTCACAAACTTGATTATATATCGGAAGGCCCCTTGTGAATGGTTGTGCATTAGACAACACTACTACGAATTTGAGCTCCCACGTACCTTGCGTATATCGGGAGAACCTACTAGGATTCCCTGTCCATCTGAGAAAAACCCTTTGGCCGTCTTGTTTGGAGCAATACACTGAGAACAACACTCGAGGATATTACTACGCACGCGCTTTCCAAGTAATCGGGTATTCAGGTGAGGGACGGTTGATCCTCCTCGCCACGTTCTACTATTGGACCCTGCGGTATATAGCGAGTTGCACCTTCTTAACAATCCTAGTGAGAGACCATTTATATTAAGGCCATCCTATCATTTAAAGTCTACTTGCAACCTTTAGCTTGCATAGGTGTGTTTGTGTGTGCTTTTCCTCTTTTTTGACCTAGAATAGAAGAATTCAGTCGCCACCCTGGCTGAGCAATTTATGAGGCATCTTTCCAGTAGATTATAGGGTTTACCACCTAACTCTCCTCCAGCTGTGGAAGGACAAGAAGGTGTAACCATGGAATGATCAGCTTCTGTTGATGCTCATATAGAAACTACTTCAGCTACTGAAACTAGAGAATATTTCTCTGTCTACAACAATCCTTTGGTCTAACTTCCTCCTGCAACTGACACTACCTTTCATTTTCCAATGGAGGGTCAACTCGAATCATCCAAATGGACTATTACTCATCCAAATGATGAAACTATAGAGGTTGAATATGGCCCGAATGCTCCTTTTTGGAGAACATCTCTAGGACAAACCATTGCTTAGTACATAACTACCACAATAGAACCAGAACAAAAATATACTTTCTCCTTTAAGGACAAGGATTGAGAATGCTCCATCAAATGAAGAATTTTTCTGGGAATCTACCAAGTATTCACACAAGTTGCATGCATGTGCAAAAGAATTGAAAATTTCAGAAAATTCGAGGAGGAGAAGAATTTCTCCTCTTCCTATTCCTTCAAGAACCACCCCACCCGGGTATTGTGCCCTTTCACCATCACACGTAGCTCTTATTCTGGATTCACCAACCCAAAATATGGTTACTCAGATTCCATTTTCCACCGCCACCCCTAGTCACAATCTAGTCCAGACACCCTCTCCCAGTAAAAAACCCCCGTATGTTTCAAACTCTACAATATTTCTACACCCGGGGAACAACCCCTAGCACAAATTTTGTCACCTACTGGAGGAACTATTTCCAACATGGGGAAAAAATTACCTACTGAACCACTAGCAGCAAATGTTCCTCCTTCCAATACCACTATGGTTGTACTTCCTTCTAGTCAAGGGGGATCCTCTCGAGTCCAACCTTTCATTGCTCCGCTTTCTTGGTGATTTACTTATCCCAGGAATCAACCACATATGGTTCAACAAGCTTATCAACCAATACCGTCGACTAGATTCTATCTCAAAATGCCCTACCTTGGAAATGTGTTTGTACCTTGGGGACAACTGAATCGGTCTAATGTCCCATCTTATGGATGAGATTTTTTTAATATTACTGGAGGGTATGAAGGAGCCCCACCTAGAGGACCTCTGAGAGAACCTGAAGGAATTGGGGAATCTGGAGGACCTGGAGGATCTAGAGGACCATATAGAGGACCACCACCCAGAGGACCTCCCCATAGAGGCCCACCATCTAGAGGACCACCACCTAGAGGACCACCACCTGGAGGCCCATTGTCTGGATGACCACCACCACCACCTCCTCCTGGAGGACCACCACCAACTCCTCCTGGAGGCCTACCACCACCTCCTCCTAGAGGCCCACCCTATGGAGGCCCACCTCCCTTAGGTGGTCCCCCGTCTAGAGGGACTTTGAGTAACCAACAAATTAATAAAACTACCTCGGGGGCATAATCTATGCCCATTTATCAATCTTCATATGGTCCTACTGGTCAACAAATGCTATACCAGTTTTACCAGTACCCTCAACCCAATGAGCAATTTCCATTTCTGGATACATTATATCTACCAGATCTGTCCAGATCGATAAATGACCCCATTCATCATGATATACCAAAGTTACCTTAAGATATACCAAATTTTGATGGTAAACCTAGTGAGGATCCTACGAACCATGTGATGACCTTTCATCTATGGTGTTCATCAAATTCTTTGATGGACGGCTCGATCCGTCTGCAACTATTTCAAAGAACCCTCACGGGAATTGCTGCCAAATGGTATATCGAGCTACCAAAACACTCTTTTTGGGATTTCAATGCTTTAGCGATGGAATTCTTAACGCACTTTCAATTACCAATCCGGTATGAAATAGGTACAGACGTGTTGACTTCGCTTCATCAAACTGCATCAATCCATATCTCCGATCATATCCATGAATGGAGAAGATGATGTAGGCTAATCAAGGCTCCTCTTCCTGATCAGTTACTTGTTGATTGGTTTACAAATTCTTTACTCCCACCCATTGCTAGAGATGTTTCCATGGGAGGTGTTTTATCCGAGGATCAGGATATTAGCCGTGATCAGTACCTAGACTTGGTGTATTCCCAGTCTGGTACTTTATATGATTTAATTCCCCATGCTCCCTGGCCCACAACTAATCCATCAAGACCTACAACTAAACCACCTGCGGGTGGAATACTTGGTTCAATTCAAACACAAGCGGTGGTGAAATATTCCAAGAAGCAAACCCAAACCACCACACCAACAAATCAACCAGCACCATCCTCCAAAACTGCACCCTCTCATGTTGCTTCCACCAAAGTAAACACAGTTCTATCCGCTGAATCTTCAGGTAGAAAGAAGAAAGTAAAGAATAAATAGAAAAAACCTAACAATCAACATGAAAGTAATAAATCACAAACCCCTGATGCTAATTCTAAAGGAAAAATAAAGGTAAAATATCCCTGTCTAATATTCTATGGAGGTGACAATTTCACCAAACAATGTCCTCGTCGCGAGGAAGTTAACAAATTTCTGAATAGTTCACCCACCCCAACAGTTCTCAATGATCCTTTCCCTTCCCAACAACAATTGATTGATCATCAATCCTTGCATGGGTCCTCTTCATCCATCAATGAATTGAAAATGATGTCCAGTGAAACAATTAACTTAAATACAAGAGCACATAACTACGACCTTCCTCAAGAGAAGAAAACTGATGACGTTCCATCTAAAAAACCTTCAAATTCCATGCCTCCTCCTAGTAATGGTCTTCACATTGAAAAACCTATGCCTGAAGCAGTTTTTCTCCCACCCAAGAGTACTCTTCGTAAGTCCATTATCAATCCTAATGCACGTCCTTCCCAATACTATAATATTGTATAAGATTTAGCTCAGCCACCACGCGCTATGTCGACACTAGAAGTACTCCAAACTTGTCCCACCCAGCAAAACAATTTGCTAATAGCACTTGGAACTATGGATCTTGAAAATAGCAACATCATCGCCTTCAAACTAGATGATTTCAAAACCAGGCTCTCACATCAGTTGGCTTTCCAGACAACCACTAACATTTATGGAAAGAGTATCCATCGTACCATTTGGGATGAGGGAGCCTCTACCTCAATCATGTCTCTATCTTGTTGCAAAGCCATTGGTTCTCCTGAGATCAATCATTCACCTACCATGCTCAAGGCTTTTGATGGTCGCAACTTTCAAGCCTATAGATTACTACCTGCTATCCAAGTCGAACTAGGGAGAAAACCAGTCTCCATTCATATTAAGGTCGTTGACACTCCTTTGGATTACAACCTAATCCTAGGTCACAACTGGTTTTATGCTATGAAAGTTGTAGCATCGACCATTTTTTGGATCATCTAGTTCCCATTCCAAGGAAGGATTGTCACCATAGACCTGCTAGATTTCATTACACCTACTGCCATCACCAATGATGAAAACAATGTTCCACTTCTGAATACCCCATAGTTTCAAAATATAGGAGTCGGCCTTATTAAAGAATCTTAACTAATGGGAGTCTTTCCATTGTCAAATCCCCCTTGTGCCTCGCAAACTGCATCAATTAATATGATTTCTAACCCTATCATGGAAAAAGGAAAATTGATTGTTGAATCAACATCGTTTACCCCGTTTGAAAAAGTTTACAATGAAATACAATCCACCTGTGACCCTACCATCAACGACCATTTGTTGGTGGCCTCAGACCTTTATCACCTGCCATATTGGCTAGAAATGCCCCCCCATATCTAGATTATCTATCACATACACTTACTACGGATGAATCCATTATGGAAGTTATGTCACTATAAGATATGCCTTGGAATGATCATCATCACCGATCTTCTTTCCTTCCCCCTTGCCATGTGGTAGAAGAGCAATTTGCATCTGCAGTTTCATCTGATATAGTCATGGACCCTTAGTCTCTGATCCTCACTCGTAATGTTGAGTCTAAGGGAAATCCATGCAATATTACTAAAACTATTCCCGTGGACATATCAATGAAACCAGGTATTTGAGAGAACATTTATATAGGCCAGAACTCTTCACTTTCCGAGGTTCATTCATATACGACCTTATTTAAAGAATTTTGAGATGTCTTCACTCAGACATATGAAGAAATGTTAGGGATTGATCCCTCCATTATTTTCCATGAGATCAAAACCTACCCTGGTGCCAAGCCAGTTCACCAGAAATTACACCAGGTACATCCAAAAAATGCAGCAACCATTAAGGAAGAAGTCGAGAAACGTTTGAAGTCTAGTTTCATTTATTCCATGCCTTTAACTGAATGGGAGTCCAATATAGTTCCGGTGGATAAAAAGCAGGGAACTATTAGGGTTTGTATCGACTTTAGGGACCTAAATCAAGCTTGTCCAAAAGACAATTTCCCCACTCCCTATATCGATCAAATAATTGATAATTGTGCTGGAAGCGTCATCTTTTCATTTATGGATGGTTTTTTCGGCTACAATAAGATTGAAATTGTCCCTTTAGACCAACATAAGATAGAATTTATTTTCCCATGGGGGACCTTTTCCTATCGCAAGTTACCTTTTGGCATGTAGAATGTTGGCGCTACATTTCAACGCGCCATGCCATATTCCTTTCATGATATTAAACACGTTGTGGAACCTTATCTTGATGACCTGCCTGCCCATTCTAAGCAGCGGGATTTGCATATCGATCATCTGAGAGTTATTTTCCTCAGATGCCATCATTTCAATATTCGTTTGAACCCTCACAAATGTGTTTTTTGTGTCGAAACTACACGACTGCTTGGTTTCATCGTTTCTATGGATGGCATTCATATTGATCCTTTAAAGATCGAAGCTATCCTTCCCTACCCGCTCCTACGAATGTAACTGAACTCCAAAGTTTGCAAGGTAAGGAAAAAATTTTACGTCATTTTGTTTGCAATTACGCAGAGAGGACACATGGTTTCATGAGGTTTCTTAAAAATGATACACCTTTTGTCTGGGATGATTTCACGCAATGCGCGTTTGATAATCTCAAACATGCCCTTACCCATGCACATGTGTTGCAGCCACCTAATTATACTAAGGAATATTCCTTATACTTGGTTGCATCCTTGTCTACTATAGGCATGGTCCTTATTCAAACAGATGAACACGACCAAGAACATGTGATCTACTACACCAGTAAGAGTCTTCTAGACTCTGAAACCCGATATTCACATGTGGAGAAACTTGCTCTGGCCACAGTCATTGCAATCCAGAAGTTCCATCACTATATTTTTCTTCACCTTACTACTGTTTATGCTGACTCTAACCCCATGTACTATGTTCTGACACGTCAAGTTCTTGGGGTAAAACACTCACGATGGATCGTCATCCTCCATGGATTTGAGTTGGAGTTTGCTAAAACTACTTCTAAGAAGTCTCTTGTTTTTGCTAAGCTCATATGTGACCTTCCCCATACTATGGAGAATACAGAGCCCATCGATTCATTACCTGGTGAATCGTTGTTTCTCATTAGTACGACTGATCCTTGGTCTGTAGATATCATTTTGTATCTCTAGACTCTACGATAGCAACCCACTGCTAGTCACGATGAACATCGTCGCATCCGCCACCAGGCTAAAAACTATCTTATTTTGAATGATACCTAATACCACCGTGGTATTGATTCTATATTACGACGTTTCCTTACACATGAGGAGGCTAAAATAGTTTTAAATGACTGTCACTCTAGGGCTTGTGGCGGTCATCTCTCTAGGTTGGCTACTGCCCAGAAAATCTTGCGCGTAGGGTACTACTAGCCCTCAATTTTCAAAGACTGTATTGAAAATTCCCACCATGTCAAATGTTTACTGCCAAAAATCACACCCATCCTGTTGTAGCAGTTGGACCTTTTGCAAAATGGGGCATCGAATTCATGCATTATCGACCTACCTTGGTCAAGGGGCATGGCTACATTATTGTGGTTGTAGACTATTTTACAAAATGGGCTGAGGCTATGCCCACATATGCTGAAGACGGGAAAACAATTGCATTGTTCTTATTTAACCATATCATCACTAGGTTTAGGATTCTTGGGGCCATAGTGACCGATCATGGGTCACATTTTCAGAACAAAATGATGGCAGAGCTTAGTGCAAAGTTAGGGTTTTGTCATGACAACTCTATGCCTTACTACCCCTAGTCCAATGGCCAGGTTGAAGAAATAAATAAAGTATTAAAAACTGTGCTTCAACAAATGGTAGGGCAGGCCAAATCAAACTAGCACTTGAAACTATTTTCTATACTTTGGGCCTATAGGACTACTGTGAAGAATTCCACCGATTTCATGCCTTTTCAACTAATATACAGGTTGGAAGCAACTCTCCCAATAGAATGCGATATCCCTTCTTTAAAACTCATTGTAGAACTTTTTCCTAATACCACTATAGAAGAGCAGCGATTTCTGTATCTAAATAAACTTGACGAAACTCGTCGCGACGCTACTTTAGCTAATGAGGCACATAAATGGCAGATGAAAGCCCAATATTATAGAACCGTTCAGCCCCGCTCTTTCAATGAAGGAGATCTGGTCTTGACTTATGACCAAAAGCATGATAAGTTGGGGGCAGGAAAATTTGAGTCTATGTGGCATGGGCCTTACATTATCAGTCGTGTTTTGGAAAAGGGTGCATATGAGTTAGTAGACTATGACGAGATACCCCTGGGTGAGCCCCGTAATAGGCCCTACCTTAAAAGATATTATGGCTAGGTCATCTAGCATAGGCTCTTTGTAAATTCTGTTTATAGTTTGTTGTGTGTTTTATTTTAAAAAATGTGGTTTTTTGTGTGATTTGAGATGTGTTTTTCAAAACCCTACTTATGTATGTCTTATGTCTAATGGACAGATGACTACTTTTACCAGTTTTGCGGATGGTGCTAATTGCTATACACTAAACCTTGCATCAGCAGCCTGGGTAATAATCCTCAATAATGAGTAGTTGGCCTCTCAACCAACGAAATAAGGCTTCTCCATAGACAATCTTGGGTCCTTCACCACTATGGCGGGCCATAACGTAAACCCTCCTGAGCATCCTAGGATCCTCAAGATCAAGTATGCTCACAGTCACTTAAGGCCTCATATGGGGCACCCTCTTCAAAATGAAAGACACCACCACAACTCCATATCCAAACTGTTTAAGAATCCCCCCACTTGCACTTGTTCAGGTGGTCCTTCAACTCACCAACATGCCTTCACACTAGTTGAATACTATAGGCTCCATGCACTCTAGAGCATACAACATATGCGACCTGGTAGTCAGGTGAGCGGATCTACTCCCAACCACCTTTCCAATAGTGTACACTACCGTCCTCAGAGGACGATCCACTATCTGCTGGATGTGTAATTTCCCAGGTTGGTCATGCATACCCAGTGCACAATATTAGTCAATTAAATCATCCAAGAAGGAATCCCCTCCTCATGGGACGAATAAGCTTACTGGTCTCCCTCTCTAGGAAAAACTAGTCAAGAAGTAAATATCCTCAATGTCTATGGTCAAGGTGTAAATACTGACCACAAAGTGTTGCTGCTTGGGATCCCACATGTCTATAATGTACTCTAATATATGGATGTATGCCTTCATGCCTAGTACCCTAAAATACTTTAGTAGCCCACAGTTCTGTAAGGCCTCTATGGTAGCTTGATCACTAACAGCCTGGAAGTATGTAGTCTCATGTTCACCCTCTTTCCAAATGACCATGATGCGAGTTTTGTCTTAAACCTGCAAGACATAAAAAATACTTATTAAAGTAACATTATGGATAGATGGGAACATAAAAATGACGTTTTTAAATAAGAGAAGGAAAAAAATGATTTTTGATGGGAGCAGGGCTTATTTTTTGCAAAATTTAGGGCCTGCGGCGCCTTTCCTTTCTTGAGCAGATCGCTAGTGGCTGATGCCTTTGTCGGTTGTGGAAAGAGAACCTATGGTGCACCTGTCCTAGTACGATAGAGCGTCGTCATGCTCACGACCAGAAAAATAAAGGGCCATCACGGTCTGCATTTTGAGCCTTCAAAACGCCTATAACCCTCATGAATCCAGTCAAAAATCCCCCTTTACTCTAATCAAAACCTTCTATCATTGTTTAAAACTAAAAATTTTACCATGGGCATAAAAATAATGGTTAGGGACTTACCTCTTCCAAGCAAAATTAAGAAACAATGGGCGGAATCACTTGCAATCACCAATGAAGCTCTCTTTCTTCCACTCCAACTCTCAACTTTCCAAGTGGTAGAGTAACAATGGTAAATGTTTTTACTATTCCTCTCTATTTATAGTAATTTTGGAAACTTTTATTATTTCATTATAATTTAATTACTTTTGAAATCCAAAATTATTTTATAAAAGTGGGTTTTATCACTTGTTTTAATATAGTTTTAATAGAGTTGTATTTTTAATGTGTTTTTGAGCTTTCAGATCAAAGTTTGGTTCTTAGCTATGAAATAAGTTATTTTAGTATTTTTCAAGCTTAGAGTAAAGATGAAAAAGTACCGAGCATTTTTGTACACTTTTCACATGCTCGTTAAACCGCCAGTAAAAGAGTGTTGAGTCCACTTTTTTTCTTTTTTAGACTCGTTAAAAATGGATTATGAAAAAGGAAACCCACTACGGATTTATATTTAAGCTCTTTTCAGTCTCCTTAAAAACACAAAAATATTGCCAAGCGAACTTGTTTTATTCACGCTTGTAAAAGTATAAGAACGGTCGACTAGTCGGTAGTAGTTTATAACATTTTTGGACCGATTAGGCCTATTTATGAAAAATGAACCCTCCTAGAGTCTCCTTATGTCCTTGTTCAGACTCTCTAAACATGAACGATACTGAGTTTACTTTCATCGGACTCATAAAATCAAATGATGGAAGACCCTATGTGGGAATGAACCCCTCCTTGCTTAGGTTTGTAAAACATGTGAGAATGGACTCATCACTTGATGAGCTACAATGAGTGTTTGTTACCCTCCTTTTACTCATAAAAATGAAAAGAGGAACTCATCTTTCGAGATGGGGAAATTGAAGGAAAGTGGAATTTTTTTCATTTGTATTTGTGGCACTCTATAGTCCACCTTTGAACATGGCACCTGTCTGCATTTGCATATCTGAACACCTGGGTATTCAACTTGTCTCCAAGTCGATCCACTTTTGTGAGTCATATGACTCCTTTGAGTCAATTCAAAGAATGCTTCATCATATTCCTTGCATTAGACCTAGTTCTAGTCTCATCAAGTCAATTCTTCCAAGTCACTTTTCATGCTGCAAATTGTTCAAAGGATGTCTCTCCCAAAAAATAACTCATCAGTAAATTTTCCTATCAGTTGCGTCTGAGTCAATTTCATCTCTTCAAATCAATTTGTGTTCCTTGTTTCGTGTCATTGATGGGGGATTCATCATGGACCTCCCATGACGAGTCTATTCATGTCGACTTCAGCTCACTATCTAGGAATTATACTTAGAACCTACTCAAGTACCTTGAATCCTGCATGCCTCAATGGCAGGTTTCCTCACTTTCGATAGTAGGTTTTCATCAATGACCTCTGATTGAAATATTCTATCAAGTGTTCGACTTCAAAACATCTATTCACACTTGGGAGAATGTACTAAGATACCTTGGGGATCATTTACATTAATGGTGATTTCCCTCGCACTTGTTAACAGTTTTCATCAATGACTGGTAATCAAGTGGTTTCTCCCATGTTCGACATCAAGACATCTATTCACATGGTTAGAATTGTATCAGTTTGAGAATTGGAATGAAGACCCTCGGTGATTAGGCTTCATCATTATAGTTTCCTATACTCAAGTTTTGTTTGAGGCTCAGTTAGAGTCTTAACACAGATCCACATTGTATGTTTTGGTGGATGTGTTCAGTATTTGAGGTTAGATAACATGGATCTACTTTGTATATCCGTAGCCATGTTCTACCTCCTACATCAATTGTTCATGTATCTACATTGTATTATTGGTAGCCATGACATGGTCATCATCATGGATCTGCAGTGTATTGGTCCACAACCATGGTTGAGTTGGGTAAAGTCAGTTATTGGTCCTATGTCAATTATGGGATCATCTCTCATTGCCTCTATACTAGATTGATATCTTGCAAACTATTTCACCTATCACTTCCCTCTAGCTTCATAGTTTGAGGGGAATTCTGTTGCACTTGGAAATTCCACCATAGCCTATTTCTCTTTCACAAAGCCAGTCCTAAGATTCCTTGGTTAGCTTTCTTCCACATTTTGGAAGGGCAGCGCTTTCCTCCAGTTTTGACAAAGCACCAACGGTGATGTCTGCAGTGGAGCAAGAATCGTTGATCCCTCTTTTCTTTGAAAACAAGTTAGGTCGACACCTTTACCCCTTCTACTAGGTGCGTCGATAGTCCAAAAAGGAGAAAAAATAATGTTCTAGAAGCTTCCTTACGAAAGCCTCCGTGGAGTCAGTTACTACTTGCTTGGGAGAGGTGGCATTCGCCTCCCTCACCTGTTGGGATCACATCCTATCTGTTCCCCAAGCTAATCTCATGTATTTTGACCTATAAATGAAGCCTTTATGATGTGAGTGAAGGAGGCCAAAAGAAAGTACCCTTATGCTGTTGGATTGAAATCTGTGTTAGAGGAAAGATAGAGTTGGATTGTATGTGGAGATATTCTCATAGTTGTGGAGGATTGTAGATTTCTTGTAGAGGATAAATCCATCAACATCGAGGCTTGGTTGTACTTTACTCTCTTTCATCATTAATACAAAAGTGTTCCCCTTTCCTATATTTGATGTGTTATTAATTTTAGTTGAATATTATCAGATTCCTTAATCACTGATATAACTAATTGGTCTATCATGATACTCTCACTTTGTGTTTTTGTCTCTTGATCTGTTTTGCAGGTGTTAAACATTGTAAGGATTTTTCAAAACATGGACAAAGAGACTTAGGTCTGAGGTATAGTTTTATTTTATGTTTTTCAAATTTATTACTTAAGGAAGGGATATACTATTGTGCTCTTTTGTTCTACACTTTTACTTTGCAAGGTAGAGGAATGAACAGTGTCTGCACTGATTGCATAAGTCCTTATAACAATCATAAATCCATTCACCCCAATGTTGGATGAAGTTCCTCCAACATCAAATGAACCAAGTGTTGAGCAAGAAAAACGATGAGTCTTCAAGTGACTAAAATGCATATCATAGGTGCATCCATGTAGATGTGCATCATCATAAAGTAAAAAAGGATTCTGCTACAAATGTGAATAATAATGTGATCCAACCATGTCATCATAAAACATAAATCTAGGAGTTCCATACTCCTCATGTGGCACCATAAAAAATAACCCTTTCACCCATACTTCATTGAGACTAATGTTGCAAAACATGGAACTGTAGGGTGTAGGAAAAATGAACTCACTCACCCAAATGATCAAAAAGTGTAGAAGTTTCATCATGGGAAGGATCCATATGGGTAGTATCATGCAGCTCCTTCAAAAGTGTGAAACCTTTGTCATAGATTGGTTCCAATGTAGAGGAATCATACTCTTCTTCCAAAGTTGCATAACCTTCACTGCAAGAGGGAATTCAAGTTCCTCTTCCACCACATCAAGTGTTTGGATCTCTTCAAGTTCATATTCAAACAAATCAAGAAAATTCAAATTTCCACATTTCTCATGATCCTCCATGTCATGAGAATCCTCCAAACAATTTACCATTTGACAATCTGAAACATAGGAGTAAAAACAAGTATCTTGCAACTTTTCAAGAAGTTGCTCATTTTTAATTGTGAGCTTATGATTATCCTCATTATTATTAAATTATGCATCATGTGAGAATTAATTAAGCTCAAACAAATGGTTTCTATCAAAAAGAAAAGACATGAAATTATCTTTGATGTGGCACATTGCTTTTTGAATCTTCTCCATGTCTTCAACGGAGGATGTTTCCTCCAATGAAGCAGCTCTCCAACAAGAATTTGACACTAATGCTTGAGTGTCATGGAGTATGATAAGGGAATTTTGGATCTTATTTTCATTCATATTTAAGGAAAATTCAAGAAAATGAAGCTCTTGCAAATGAACCTCCTCATCTTCTTCCTTCTTTCTTGGACCAACTTCATGAAGCTCAAGTGGTGATGGGGAAGTTGATATTTTTTCTTCTTCAACTTCTACAAGGTATTCATTTTCATGTTTAATGGAAGTTTTTCTTGTGAAAACACCTTCAAAAATTATCTCTATGTAACCAACATAGAGGTGTGAGCACCCATCAGTAGGTAATCCTTCATAGTTCAATCATCCATCAGTAGATGCTCTTTGTTTCATTTCCAAGATAGGATGTGTCTCGAAATGATCTTCAATATTTTCAATAGAAACTTCTTCATAATAATGTGATGTCTCTTCATATTTTTCAGAGTCACTTGGGAGTGACTTTATATCCTCTTCATGTACTACTTATTCTACTTCACCTATTTCAGAACTAGGTGGTTCATGGGTCTCCTCCTTTTTCTCCTTCAAGCAAGATGATGCATTTTTCCCCTTGGTTTTCTTAAGATTAATATATTTTCTCCCAATTTGGATAGCCAACAATTCAAATCCTTTAATAATATTAGTGTTCATGTATTCAAAGATAGTTTCCATGATTTTTATATTCTCCTCACCATCATATGAGGTTCCTTTTTCATCCCTACTCATAGTTTCCTAAAAAAAATTGCCTTCTTCTCCTACTTTGTTTTTTTCCTCTTCAAAAAAAGCACTTTCGGTTTCAATATCCAATGGAAGTACCTGGATTATTGTCATCATAAATATCATACCAAATCAGGTTCCTATATCATGCTCTGATACCACTGTAATGTCCCTTGTGAATAATTTTCCCAATGTGCTCAAATTCACCATGTTTCAACTCTAGGTATATGGATACAGCTGATTCCAAACTCCTCCAATTACTTTCAAAATTGGTGAGGAAGGTAATGAGGGGTTATGGGACACATTAACACATATATAATACATATATTCAACTGATATACCCAACCATGGTCTTCAATTTGCAAGGGAAGAAGTTTCAGGACAAGACTAGTCAATTTGGGAGGTGGAAATCCCCCAAAGGTCCTGGAACAAATATCTTCCAAACACTGTAAAACCTACACTAATTGTTGGTATGAGACTTGTATATGTTATAATACATTAATTAAATTATATTTTCAGCATTATATGTGATTTTGGGGTCGAATAGGTATCCAATAGAACTCATGGAATCTATTAGTTATTTTGAGGCTCAAACCCCCAATGGTAGATGGCTCCAAATAGATCCAAATGATCTCAAATTGTACCAGAAGGTGTATGAATTATGTTAATACATAATAATGGTTTTTAAGTTTCATTTAAACCATCAAATTAATTCTACAACTCATTTTTTAAATCTGTTCAATGTATGGATTTTTACGAGCAACTTGTGCTTCAAATCCACTGTGGGTAGATGATGAAAATGACTTTCCAAATGCACTCAATACAAATAAAATTTATGAATGTGAGTAGATTAAATATGAATTAAATAAAAATGAACTCATATTCATCACCATCCAATTTTTAATGTCTGCTATAACTCCCTTAAATCAGATGCAAAAGACTAGTTTCAACCTTGGGGGAAATTATAGGAAATCTTCTCCAAATGCTATGAAACTAAACAAAATGGCTCCAAATGCGTATGTAATGAAAATTAAACTCATATAATACATAAATAACATTCCATTCATTTATAAACCATCATTATTTTACTTATCCATTCGAATCCATCAACATTACATTGGTTCACAATAAGGTAGTGGAGAAACAGCATTGTTTCTTCATTGTTTAACATTTTTACATGAAATATTTTAGTATTTCAACCTGAGAGTCCTATGAAATTAAAATACAGATCATTTACATAATATCATAAAATAATGGGGAATTATAAGCTCCCCAAAATATATCAATAGCTCACCAAGTGCGCCTCAATCCATAGAGCAAGAATATGATGAGAAAACTTGGAATAGATGAAAGAACAATATGATCTTGAAGTGTCCACCTGCTTCCATGTAGATTTCACCTATAACTTATGAATACATTAAATACCTGAATGGCCTTTCCACACATCAATTTGGATGGGAATTTTTCACCTTCTAAATTCGCTAAGGCAAGAAACTAGTCATCCACTAGCTCTCTCTCTTCACAAATGCATATTTCTCAAATGATAAAAATATTCCTTCATTATTTTTTATTGAAATTTATAAATTTTACAAGATCTCTATGGGTATAATTACTTCCAATATATGCATTCCAACTCTAGTTGGTAAGATATTCCAAGGAATTCCACTTGTACAACAATTCTTAGTCTCCCACCTCCACCAAATCACATGTGGAAGCATCTTATCTGACCTAACTCCCTTGAGCGCCCTCTTGGAGCTATTTTTATCCCTAAAATGTCATATATGTCATATTTCATCCTTAATATATGATTTTTGTCATAGGTGTCATAGAATATTCATGATTGGTCACATAGAGCTAGGGAATCTAGTCCAAGTGTCTCACTAACTCCAAAATGCCTCTTCCTCTTCCATGGAAGTTACTCTTCCACTCCAATTCGACCTTAATTGATTCATTCCAAGTATATTGACCTTCCAAATCATCCCAGTACCCTTTGGATTATTATGGATTCTAAATTACAAGAGGAGGATGCCATGTGCCATAGAAAATCTAGCCTGTGTGGGTCCCACATCCTCCATGTGTCTTCATGATCAATTGCCACTTTGATTTTCCCTTGTATTTATTTATTTAGGTCCTTTATTAATTATTTATGTCATTCTAATGTTCAAACATCATTTATTGTCCCCCTTATTCCAAATCCCAAAGCTTCCACTCCCAACCTATGAAACTAGTAATTTTCCTCCTTGGCAATTATTTGACCCTTATCATCAATTTGACAAACTCTCATGAATATGGAAAATGTGATTAGGCCATTGTGACCCAATGAAAAATTTGGGACATGACATAGTGTTATTATTGGAGAAAATCCTTGGGTTGATGGCTCAGATCATTTGAATCTATCGGTCCCTTTTATAACTGCTCTAAGGTCTAAGGGTCTCTTAACTCTTCACTGGATCTAAAAAATCAGGGTTGACGCTATTGGTGGTTGTAATTGGTTTCAAAATTCATACATACAACGAAATGGTGATATAGCTATGAAATGGAATAATTTTTTAAAGGTGCTTGATATTTGTGCCATTTTTCTTTCTAATGATGATGAACAGTGACTAGTTTGGTCTTGGAATGAGGATTCGAGGTAGTTATTTATAAAATTATCCTATGAATCTATTTTTTATGATGACCATGAGGACTACAACAAATGATGGTTTTAACTTTGTGGAATTGTAATTCCCCCTTTAAAGTAAAATTGTTCACTTGTTGGTCTTAGTCAACAAGATCCTTACTTGGGACAACTTTTGGAAGAAAGTGGGATGTGGTCCAAATATATACATGTTATTTACTTCAGAGGGGAAGACTATGAATCATCCCTTTTTCTATTGTTCATTCACCAAAGTGATATGAAACAAGGTAAAATGCACTCTAAACATTGGTATTTCATGGGTCTCTTGTTCATTTGAGTTAGTATCTCTAAGTGGATTGTAGAGCCATCTTTGTCTAATCAGTAATATCTTTCCTCTTTTATTTCTTGTGGTATATGGCTTCATAGGAATCAACTTGTGTTTGAGAATAAACACAAAGATAATAATTTGGTAGTTTAGGAGATTTAGGGTTCTTATAAATAATTTTATAAAAAATAACAAGCTATTGTTGTAAGGATTAATAAATTCCCATATGTGGATTGCCAAGGTCTTGTAGGATTCTTTAATGGGATTTTCAAGGTAAGAATGGTCATTGTGAAGATAGAATGGTTCTTCAGCTAGATGGAGGGAACTATTTTAAGCTTCATCTTGCAGATAAGAAGGGAACAACTACTAAAGCAGAGCTAATTTCCCTTTGGGTATTATTTCTCTTTGCAAATCATTATGATATTGGTAGCCTTAAAGTGTTTAGGGATTCCTAGGCCATAATCGATTGGGATTATAGGAGGGATTGGTTAGAAGTACTAGCTTTGGAATGGTGGAAGCTAAGGATCATATTGTTGTAGGTATCCTTTCAAGATATTTCTTTAAGTCATGCACATATTTCCTTAAGTCATGCACATAGAGAATACACCACTATGGAACATCCCCTTTTAAAGGAAGCTTTGAGGTTAAAGAAGGATTGTTCTCCTTTATGGAATTTTAGGATGATGTAGTGGTTTGTGAAGGATCTTTGTAGGCCTTCTAGTCTTGTTTAGGAATGATATTATTTTCTTTGTTTTTTCATCAAATCCTTGATTTTTTGGTAAGAATATACAATAGTATCGTTTGTTTGAAGGTATAATCCATGGATTGGATTTTGATAAAAATATGTAAATCAAGTCAATATGAAGTTGAAGTTGGAATGCTGGTTTAGTTTTTCTTGTTGATAGAAATAAATCTTGATGTCATCCTTTCAATACAATAAAGGTTATAAGAAAATTTTTCCCATAAATGGATTTTTCCAATAATATATTTATGCAAGAGCACCAAGTCAAAAGCTAGACTTCTGGAAATTATTTTAAAATACAAAAAGAATTTTCAAGCGAAGGAGTGGGATATTTTCGTTGTCATCTCTAGTTTTCTAGAATAGGATGTGAACTTGAATAAAGGGATTTAAATCTCCCAGGATTTTCCATGTAATCTTAATTTTCTGTTATTTTATATTTTAAAGGAGAATACTGTGTAAAATTAGTTCTTAGCTAATATTGGAGAGATTCGATCCTCTTGATATGGATCTCAACCACTTAGAAGCGGGTATATATGTAATTTCTGTATTTAATGAAAAGTTGGGTTGGATTGAATTGGAGAGTTGAAAAAAAGACAGGTTTTACTTTGTGATTTTGTCTTGAAATCCCCGGAGGTTCTAACTTCAAAAACTCTATAAATCGAATACTGAATAAATCTGCAGTTCATCTCTGTAGACAAATTTTATTTAATTTTCATGATTCTTTGAGAGACTATGAGTATTGAAATCGATCAATGGAAGGATAGATTTCATAGAGGTCATGTTAAGGGGAAAACGCTAGGCAAGGATAAATCTGGAAGAAGAATTCGAGACTGATATTTCTGGTTAAGTTCATGTTTCTGGGGTGTCATATCTCACACTAGTAAAAAGGGTAACCAATTTTGGTTCACATATCAATGGTGTAGAGGAAAAAATATTTATTGTCCATGTAGTTGCAGCTATACCGTCCATGTGTCATCAAGAAATTGTTGAAGTCAAACCGGGTATGTTTCCAAATTTCTTCATGATTTAAAGAATCTGGAAAAATCCATATACCATGAATGTCTAAAAACACATAGATTAAACCTAAACATGAGGATCCATAATTAGACGAACTAATCTCAAGGGTCGAGAGATTAATTTTTTCACCTTCAATTGTGGTATCAGAGAAAAATTCTGATTTTGAATCAGAAAAAAGATTAGGGCTTATAAACAATATTGGACAGAACCTCAGGAACAAGAGAGGAAAGTTTAAAATGGATTGTAGAGTTGGTAGAGGACATGGGGGTCGACAAAGAGGAAGACCTATAGCAAATGCAGAAGTGATGGAAATTATGCAGCAAGCCTAAACGCCCGACTAGCGGCGATGGAATAGAGAGATGTTGTTGATGGATAAGTTAGTGAGCCAGATATTGAGGCCCTAGATGCAGAAGAACAAGTGGTGATTACTCATGAGTTGAGGTTTTTAAATATAGTATTGACATCCTCTTCAAAACCAAGACCATAAATTCTAGTTTATAAAGGAAATCTCAATCCTAAAGAATTGATTGATTGAATAAATGATATGGAGAAATTCTTTGACTACAAAGAGAGGAAGATGAGAAGAAAGTGAAAATTGTTGTCACTAGGTTGAAGGGACATGCAACACTTTGGTGGGATGGAGTGCAAGTAGAAAGAAGAAGACTTGGTAAATAACCAATAAAATATTGGAGTAGAATGGTAGTAAAATTGAGGGGAAAATTCTTACCAAGTGATTACCAGCTATCCTTATACAGACAGATGCAAAACCTTAGACATAGGTTATTGACTGTGAGAGAGTACACAGAGGAGTTTTATAAAGTGAGCATAAGAGTAGGACAAGTGCAAGACACTATAGAAAAGATTTCCAGATACCTAAATGGTCTCTGAATGGAAACAAAAGATGAGATTATTCTACTGTCTCCAAAAACAGTGGATGAGGCATACTGGATGGCCTTGAAGGCTTAGTAAAAACTCATGAGGAAGCAATATTCCAGAGGAAAAGGTACTTTCTATGGAAGGGGAAGTCAAGGTGGTAGAGAAAGATATACAACACCTAGAGATGGAGCTAGCAATAGCTCAAGTCAACATACACCTTCAGATGGTGATGCAAGGGGAAGAGGGATTTTTTCTAGAGGAAGAGGAGGTAGAGGTAGAGTAAGGGAAGTGATATGTTTCAGATGTAACAAATTTGGACACTGATACTATGATTGTCCTAAGAATGCAGTGGTAAGCTAGAGAAATGTCATTGTTTCTCAAACAGAGAAAGAGGAAACACAAAATCCAGAAGTAGAGAATATATTGGAGACAGGGGAATCTTTGATGATAAGAAAAGTGTTGTTGAAACCATAAAAGGAAGTTGTGGAACCAGCTCAAAGGAAAACCTTATTCAAGACAATATGTAAAGTTCAAGGGAAATGATGTCAAACGATAATAGACAGTGGAAGTACATATAATTTGGTCTCTACCAAAGTGGTGGAGAAATTAAAACTGAAGAAAGCTACATACAACACCCTACAAGGTGTCGTGGCTTCAAAAGAATCACCAATTTCTAGTAAATGAACAGTACAAAATAGAGTTACAATTGGGTAAGTACAAGGACAAAATTGTATGTGATGTGAATCCTATGGACATATGTCACATATTGCTCGGTAGACTTTGGCAATATGACAGAAGAGCCATACATGATGGGAAGAAGAACACTTATAAATTTCACAACGATGGTATTAACCATACATTGGTACCTATGAAGGAAGAAGGTAAATCAACAAACCTTGAACCAAAATATTTGTTCTTAAGCGGAAAAATATACCTACAGCTGATTGAAGAAAATGAGGTAAATTTTGCATTGGTCTGCAAACCCAAGTTGATACTTACCTCTACTAAAATTTCCGATTTACCAATTGAAATTCAGGACATGTTGGATGAGTATAATGATATCATTGTAGATGATTTTCCTAATTATTTACCCTCTGTGAGAAGTATCAGCCATCATATAGATCTAATTTCAGGAGATAACTTGCCAAACAAAGAAGCTTATAGAATGACTCATGCAGAAAATGAAGAGATCAGGAAGTAGATCCAAAAGTTGTTGGATAAAGGGATGATTAGAGAAAGCTTGATTCCTTGCACAGTACCAACAGTACTGAGCCCAAAGAAATATGGAGGCTGGAGAATGTGCACTGATTCAAGAGCCATAAATAAAATCACTATCAGATATAGATTTCCTTTACCTAGAATTGATGATCTAATGGATTGCCCGAGTGGGGAAAAGTACTTTTCAAAGATGGACTTAAAGAGTGGCTATCATCAAATCAGAATCAGAGAAGGAGATGAATGGAAAACTGCTTTCAAGACAAGTGAGGGGTTGTATGAATAGTTGGTAATTACCTTTGGCTTATCAAATGCTCCTAGTACATTTATGATACTTATGAATGAGGTGTTGAAAGAATTCATAGTTAAATTTGTGATAGTATATCTGGATGATATATTAATTTACAGCTAGTCTGAAGAGGAGCATTTGAGGCACTTAAATTATGTCTTAAGGAAATTGCATCAGGAAAATTTATTGGTGAATCTTAAAAAATGTTCATTTTTTAAAGAAGAATTAGTATATTCGGGGTTTGTTATTTCTGCAGATGGATTGAAAATGGATCCAAAAAAAATAAAGGCAATCATAGAGTGACCTTCACCGAGAAACATGTTTGAAGGAAGAAGTTTCCATGGTCTTGCTAGATTTTATAGAAAAATCATAAGGGACTTTAGTAAGATCAATTCTCCTATCATTGATACAATTAAGAAGGACAAATAACCATTTAAATGGACTGCTGAAGAAAAAGAAAAATTTTAGCTGCTGAAGAAAAAGGTGATAGAGAAGCCAATTTTGGTTCTACCTGATTTTAACAAGCCATTTCAGGTGAATTGTGATGTAAGTGGAGAAGCTATTGGTGTTGTATTAAGTCAAGATGACATACCTATAGCATATTTTAGTGAGAAGTTGAATGATACTAAGAAGAATTATTCCTCTTATGACAAGGAATTCGATGCGGTTGTGCAGGCATTGAAAAAGTGGAGACATTATTTAATGTCTAAGGAATTTATCCTTTACTTAGATAAGCATGCCTTACAGTTCATAATACGACAACCAAAGTTAAGAAAAAACATGCAAAATGGGTAGAATATATTCAGAGTTTTAACTTTGTGTTGAAGCATATCAGTGGTCAATCAAACAATGTAGTTGATGCCTTGAGCGGGAAAAGTATGTTGATGCAGGAAAGTGTAGACTTTAAAGAGGCATTTGAAGCATGCAAGTATCCTGTCTTGTTGGACAGAAGTCAGTGGTTGGATTATTTCTTGCAGAAAGGTCTATTGTTTAAGAAAAACCAGTTGTGTATACCAATTTGTTCTATGAGGGAGAATTTACTTAGGGATAAGCATAGTGGTGGACTTGCTGGACATTTTGGTGCTAATAAAACTTTTGAGCAGCTAAGTCATTTTTACTTTTGTCTAAAAATGAGGTCTGAAGTGGAGAAATATGTGAAGAACTATAAGGTTTGCCAATATGCCAAAGGAAGGAGCCATAACACAGGTTTATACACTCCATTTCCTATTCCAGACAGACCTTGGGATATGGTGAGTATGGATTTTGTTTTGGGTTTGCCTAAAACTCAAAAGGGTAATGTAATTATCCAAAAATTCGTAAAAAATTTAAAAATTTTCATGTAACATAAAATGTTTGCCGTCGTCAGTACTTAGGAACCATTAACTATAAAAGGTTACGTTAATCAGTTTTTAACTAGAACTGATTCTTTTGTTAATCTCTAATTCTACATTCCTATTGTTTGGTTTCATAATTCATTGGATTTTATTTAACAGGTTATGATTTGGACTAACAGAAATTGAAACATCTGTTTAATTACTAGTACTAAGTTTGTTTACTGTTTTATGAAAGTAGGAAGTAACTTCAGTTGAGATCGAGGCTTACTTAGCTAATAGCTAATGCAGTGAAGTGATGCTTCTTTTACAGGTCCTTACAGGTAAGACGTTTTTTCACCAATTTCCAGATTGAGATTATTATCTCAACTAGCATAGAATATAATGCTAGTAAATTTGTTTATTTTACAGCTATGAGCAATTGAATGAGGTATCATTGATCAGTATGTATTTATGTTTTAACTAACCTTTTGTAACATAAGTGTCTAGTAAACTGAACATAGTTTATTTTTTCCTTCATTCACTTCAACTATAATGTGTTCATATAATTTTTTTATCAGTCTATTATCCATTTAGTTGCCTATGTAGTTCTAGTGAAATGTAATTGTATAGCAGCTTCCTTTATATTTTATTACTTGATGCTAAGGTAATTCAAAAGTATCTGTTTTCAACTATAACAAGTTATATAAACCTTGGAAACCTATAATCTAGATATAATCATAATTACAAATGGTTGTCATCACACCTGGGAATAAAACCTAGTGCATAGACAGTTATTAACTGACCTAGAATTTACCAACAAGAGAAACAATAATTTATATCTTTAAACTATAGTAATAAGTCTTTTTATACAAGAATAAAAGGATTGTTTTCTATAAAAACTATCCAAATTAACCCTCATATGATCTCCAATTCACAAGGGGGTAAACAAATCTAAGTTCTAATACCTAGACTATCAAAATAATCAATAAAAATTCCTATCTTTGCAATTCTCACATGCATATAGGAGTAAGTATTTATGAGTTCTTTTTACCAAGTACAAAGTTCTTTATAGCATGATGTCAAAATTCTATCAAGGTTATGTTGCAGCTGCAACAATTTCCCAAATGTCTAAAAATTTGGGACCCTCCTTTTAAATTTGTCTTGCTTAGCTTGGTTGGGATTGCTTGATTTTCTCTGCATTTTTTATTCTTGAGGTTGGTTGTTGAATGAATATTTTACGCGGGTGCTGCCTTTCTGACTTACAGTGATTTCTTATCCCACTATCGAAATTTGTTGAAGCTATGAATCGGAACCAGAGTCAACTACGAATCCGTTGTTGCGGAGGTGCTGTTGAATGAAGACCCGATCCAAAGCTTTATCTTCTGCCGATGTGCTCTCGTTATTTTGTCGATGTTTTGTTTGTTAGCCATCGGAGCACTAGTGCTTTATATTTCCGTCGTTTCGGATGAGAAATTGTGAACACCACGACAGAGGTTTTGATATTTTCGATCGTCGTTGGTTTTGTTTTGCAAAATCCTTAGTGTATTGGCGCTCCGTCATTGTGGCTCTATAGTAGACTAAACTTCCGCTTGGTAGTTTCCATTCACTGGTGCTTTATTCTTTGTTGATATTTCGCTTAATCTTGGTTTCTTTTGTTTCTATTTTTTACTGGTCTACGGAATTTTTTGTTTCTACAGCTTTCGTCATTGCAGCGATCAAACCAATTTATAGTCCGAGGTGATAGTTTGTTTGAGCTCCGATGAGAGTTGTTTTCTCATGGATTGTTTGTCGATGTTTTACTTTGCACTACGGAGCTCACTGTTGTTCCGTCTTCCACCGTTACGGCACATTAGTAGACTTGATCACCGATCCCTTAGTTACCCCGCCGCCCGATTGTCATGTTTTTTCCTTCCAAATGTTTTTTTCTGGGAGATATATATGTGGGGGATTTGGGGCTTTTTTCTATTATTTTACCTGTGAACCTGTGCCTGCGCTATCATTGTCGTTTCGAACTAGGATTTGTACTTGCTGTCGGTAGCACATTCATAGGTGGCATCATCGTGGAATCTTTCAGATTCTTCTTGTCGACTGCACATCTCCTTGCCAGGTAGGCTAACTATGTTCTACCCCTTTCAGTTGATTCTTGAACTAGGGTTTCGCCCTTGGTTGGGTTTTTAACCATTGCGGTCATTTGGGTGCATGTCTATCGGTTTATCAACATATATGTAGTTTATTTTTTACAGTTAGCAGATGGGAGAGGGGTTTTTCTCATTTTACTTGATGATTATCGCAGGACCGTTATGAGTTTTCAAGCCTTTTTTGACTGTTTAGGAAACTGGTGCAGACGAGCGTTACGTTGTCTGCACCAGCTTTTCCTAGTTTGCATATGGTCGTCCGAGGGGGGAGTTTTTCCTTTCTGTTGTGGGTGGTAGGCATTTTCCTTGGTGTTGTTCAAAATATTGGAAGGTTTTTTGTTTTTCCGGTGTTTTGGGTTGCCTGCGTGTTTGAAACTAGGGTCGCAGTTTTTGGGAGGCTAAACCCCACTTTGATGAGACTTGTTTGGATTAGGAGTTTAGGACATTTTATTTTTGAAGTTGATAACACCAAGGATAAACTGGTTTCTTTGCCGGGAGAAATTTTACAGCGTTAACGAAGTTATGGTGTTTTTGTTGATAATGCTAAATTTTGGTCATGAGCAGGATTTAGGTTTTTGCAGAGTTATCTTTTGCAAAAGTAGTCAATAGTTAGCACTAGTTCTATATTGTACATGAATTTAGCTATGGCTACCATGGCAAAGGTAAAAGATTATATAGTTTTCTTCATTTTTATTGAATATTGGTCGAATAGATAAAGGGGCCTAAAAGATTTTTGTTGTATGACAAGGCAAATTTTTGGGGTACGAGATGTCAAAGAGGCAGAAAAAGAAAGCCCCTGTAGTGGAAGAGGAACCTGGGGTAGAATTTATCACAAAGGATAAGTATATTTACGAAGACACTAGATGCACCACAGGAGTGGAACCTGAATATAAGTGGGGTGAAATTTACAAACTGATATCACACCATGAAGTGCCTGACACTGGTTTTGAAGAAGAAATGATATATGCTAATATTGAAAGATCTGCTTTGATGAAGATTTCTAACATGCCTGAGCTTTTCCAATGCTCAGAAGTAATTGGATAGATCCTGCCTAGGGCAGGCGTAACTACAATGGTTTTGGTGAATACTGATAACCAGGGCTATGTTGCTTACATCCCTGGTTATGTATCATTAGCTTATCACTTACCAGAAGCTCAGGTTTACCTAACTAAGGATTGGCTAAAGGAGATTAATCTTGACCTGGTTGAAACATTGAAAATAATGTTGGTACCTGGTAAGAATTTTCGAACCAGACCATCATGGGAATACAACATAACTACCTTAAGAACCCCTTATAAGTTCATTGCTTTGATGCTGAACAAAATCTTTGGGAGAGCCCACAACAAAAGTTTTAAGTTGGGATGGGTTCCTATCATCTTCGATGTAGCCACCCAAGGGACTGTGTTCAACTGGGAAAACATTGTGTCCAACAGTCTCTTAGCTTGCATTGCTTCAGCCCTAGGAGGGGTGTCCCAGAAAAAATCTGAGTTCTACATGAGCTTCATATTGATTGATTGCATACTGTGCACCCAGTCATTCCCAAACCTAAGGTGTATTTGGGACAGAGACAGAACACCAGTATACATAGCCTACAAGCCATTATGGGCACATAAGTACTACAGTCATTATACAGAATTGTGTGAACACTTTATTATGCCTTTGTATACAATGATTTTCTTGAAAGATCGCAATAGCATGTCTGAAGAGGCATTGAAATTCATTGAGGAGTATGTTGATTACTACTTAACTGAGGATGGGATGTATATTAGAATGTATGGCTGCTCCAGGGCATCTTCACTGCTTCCCAAATATGCCACTGATTATGTGGTACACAAGGAGGTAGTCGGGAAGGTTTTCTTGGATGGCATAGGGAGTTTTTTGTTTGAGCACAAGAACGCGACTTATCCTCCCATACCATTTAGATTGGGAAGTTATAAGTTTTCAAGTGTTAAAAAGGCTGATGAGTTTGTAGAGGAACTAGAGAAATTTCATTTTGGAGAAATAAACTTCCATAGGAATGATTCTCAGAATAAAGTTGCAGAACACTGGAAGGAAGCCAATGTGCATTTTGAATATACAATCCATTGGGATAAGGATGAATCAATTTTATGAAATGCAGAAAACATGACTGCATTAAAAAGAAGATTCAAAAAGAAGATCACTACTAAAGGTGGGAAAGGCCAAGCTGAACAGAAGAAAGCCGATGAAGAGGAAGTCAGGAAAAGAGAGGAGGATGCTAGAAGACTAGCACAAGAAGCTGAGAGTTGGATTAAGAGTGAGGAAGAAGGAAGGAAGAAAGCCAAAGAAGAAGCATTAAAAATTGCAGAAGAAGCTACCAGGAGGGAAGAAGAAGAAAGGAAAAAGAAAGAGGATGAGGAACTCACGAGACAGGAAGCTGAAAGACTGAAACTGACAGGGTCCATGACAAAGAAACAAACTTTTGACCCTGCAGACACTCAAGTTCAAGATCTGGGTAATCCTGATTCTCAAGACCCTGATGCAATTGCTAGCAGCACCTTAGGACAGGTTGTTGTTTCTAGCCTCAGACTGATCCCTTTCGAACAAAAGAAAGGGGAAGAAGTTCCAGACTTCAATACCATTTTTTATGACAAGGAAAATAAAAGAATTGTGAAGAGGACTGAGAAGAAAGTTGAAACTGAGGGGCAGTCAGGGAAGATGATAAATGATAAAACCTTGGTACATGGAACGAACAAGGACCCGAGACTCACTATCCGAGTTGGAGCAGCATTGATCCATGCCTCTAAAGATAATGTGGATCGAATAATGACAGACCTTGAGCAATCAAGGAAAAATGCTTCCCAACTGAAAGATACACTACGAAGGGAGAGAGAGGAAAGCAACAAATTGAAAAGGAAGTTTGAAGACATGCAAAATGAAGTAAAGTCTTCAAAGGTAGAGCTTCAGTCCCTCCAAGTAGACAAGATGTCTTTGGAAGTTGCCCAGGAAGGCTTAGCAAAATTGCAGCAGGAATATCAGGAGCTAATGACAGAAAAGGATGGGCTGAAAACAACATATGAAAGTCTTCATCCAGAAAGAGACCAACTGCAAAGTAAGATTGGGAAGCTGGAATTACAAAAGGTTACTTTGGAGGAGACAGAAAAACAATCTCAGGTGCAAGCAGCAGAGTTTAAAGAACAAATTGCTTCATTAGTAGCATCTTTGGAAGAAGCCAGGGAACAGCAAACCAGCATTCAACCTTTCAAAGAACATGTTTTAACACAAAGAAGCAAAATGCATAGGCTGCAGGTGTCCATAGAAGAAGAGAGGTGCAAGGTTTTGCAAGTAGATAATAGATTTGAAGAAAATTTGGAGACTTCTTCATATTTCGTAGATAGGTCTCAGGATATTTTAGAAGTCCTAATGGGAAGAATAGCGAGATTGGAGGATGATGAGGAGAGCCTTGCAGACTTACCAGCAAAGGATCAACAAGGCTTAAAACAAGATTATGACTTGTTAGAGTTTTCCATAAACACAGCTGAAGAATTTAAGAAGGTTGTAAAGAAAACGAAGGGAGCTTGCACTGAGTTTTGTAGGAGACTATTGATCACATACAACCGATGTCAGGTGGCTACTGAGCAGAGAATGGATGCATTTCCAGAACACGACCTGTTCATAGAGATATTATAGAACAGATATCGAGAAGATGAACAGAGAATTCAACAAGTTAAGGTTCTGGAAAAACAGATCTTTAAAGATGAAGTAGCTCATTCAGCGGTCAGTGTACAGTTACTAGAAGATCAATTGCGTTTGAGCTCAGCCAGGATTGAAGTAATAAAAAATCAAGCGGCAAGTTTTGAAATCAAAATTCATTTTCTCAAGCCTTTTGAGTTCGAGAACATTGTATCAGAAGCCACAGCATGGAAAAAGTTCCTAAACGATCAAGCGGGGCCCCCCACTTAAGTGCTTTATTAGTTTGTTTAAATATAATATATTGTAAATTGTATAAGCAATAAATATGAGAAAATTGTGGGAGATGAAATGTTGGGGAAGCCCAGGAACCATTTGGAGGCAGCCCAAAAGTTTTTTCCTTTGTATAAGTATAGGAGAGTTAGATAGAGGGGGGGATTTTTCCTAGTGAGACTTGTGAAAAACTTGATGTAAGAGGAACTATTTCATTTTGCAATAATATAATTACAATTTTTCCTGTTGGAGAAAGTGCTATGTGGAATGTTCAAATGTGGTGAAATGAACAATGTTGAAGGGGAACTATTTCGTTTTCAGCTGTGTTTCATTGACTGTGAGATCGTTCTAAATTTATGAACCTATGTTCTTGTATGAATGTTCTCTGCTTTATTTTATGATAATTTCCACTATGAGTAATGAATGTTTTAACAAACGACGAGCTATCTTGTTGTGCATATCTCTATTCATTTTTATGTGTTTTGATTCTAAGAATAGCTACCTGTGATTTATCTTAACATATGAGCAGTAATACAATACTCATTAATTGATAATCTTTCTCCCTAGGGACAGCTTAGTTAGTCTTGTTTTATGTTGTGTGTGATTTAGATGTGAGAGAGTTTAATATGAGAGGTAAGAACCTGCGCATGACATTGTGACCACGCCTCATATTCTTAAAGTTAAAAAAAATACAAAAAAAATTTACACAGTGGACCGGGCCGCAACCGGTAAAACCCTTTATTTTTGTTACTTAACCTACGGTAGCTGGACTGCAAACCGGATGGATTCCCCATACCAAATAGTCATGGGCTAGTTAGGAACGTTGACTGGGGAGAATCCCTTGCTATTGTCGCCTGTGATTTTCCAGGCCTCAATAGGTTAAAGTTTCACTTTCATAAATTCTTGCCTAAAACCATGGTTGATAGAAATATAACCCTAGTATAGTATGAACTAATTCCAAAGGTTATAAAACATGGGTAAATACCTTAATATCATTTTCATCTTCTTATAATAATCTTTAGGACTTAATATATAGTAAGTGTTATAAATACAAGGCAACATTATAACCATAGTCTCATTATAAACTTGTAAATGTTTACAGGTTGTTCCGAGAGGTCTTCAAACTATACTACAAACCCACATTGCTCAAATAATTTGGCTGCCACATGGTCGAAGCTCGATGACTAGGTTTTGTTGACTTTAGATGTAGTATATAACTATACAAAACCCTAAAAATTCGCATTGTCTTGTCTTTGTTGGGGTGTGAGGAGCCGCAGGCTCATGGCCGCATGGCTTGACTCTCACTTCATTGTATACGAGCCTCCTTGCCAAAACTCGTCTTTCTTTTGCATGTAGAGGTACATTTGTCCACTGCCTTTCATTTTGTGGAAGAACCCCTTTGTTTCCTTTAACTAGCTCTGTACACAATGCTCTTCTTGATACCTTGCCTTTACAAGTGTATCCTTCAAGCTCTGGTGCAGTAAAAGTGAGTATGGTGTTTGAGCTTTCGTAGGGTGATTTTCACTGTCGATTAAGTGTTATAAGTTTTAGCTATCTTCACCACCAATTCCACTATGTGAGTTTTATTCTCTGTCCCTATGTAGCTTTGGTTTTGGGGCTGGCACAAATCACGTTGGGGGTTTTCCTGGATAGAGCTTCTTTGTATTGCAGCGTGCCAAAAATTACAACTAGGGTTTCTCAACGGTGCTTCCTTCATTGTTTGGCACTAATGATTTGGTGGTTTAGTTCTGTTCTCATTACCTATATCGAGGCCGAGGTCGTTTTCTTTAGGTACGGAAAATTTCTTTGAGTTTACATTATTTCTTTCACTAGTTCATGAATTATTAGCTCTGTATTTTATATACATTTCTGAGTTAGTGTTTATTATACTCTTGTAGGTTTACAACAAGTGAAGGGTCTATGCTAGAATTATGCCGTAAAGTTTCCACGTAGGGATTCTAGGCTTCGTATTCAACTGGTAAGCCTCGATCTCGCTGAGGTTCCTCCTGCAGTGGTATAAGGTGTTTGTTTTTAGTTGATGCAGTTCATTAGGTTTTTGGATTATGGCTAGGCCGTGGATACACTGTGTCTTAAAAAGTTTTGGAAGGCCATATGGTCAATACTTTGATATGTTGTTTAGTTTATTTAAAGCCCTTAGCGTCTGTTTCGTAATGGAAACTTGGGGCTTTCATGGCCGAGACTTGAGAAATTAAGGGCCTTCTTAGTCATAGTTTTGTTTACAGTTATGTTATTTTGATACCAGCTTTTAAGCCATGACTTAAGTTGTAAAAAGGCCATTAGTCCATAACTGATATGATTCACTGATGTTACGGTTTAGATTCTATTTCCATTTTTAATAAGCTCGAAGCTTACTGTTTGTACTTATACTTTGATAATACAAATATATTGTGTGTTTTTTTTAAAGATGAGAGCAGCCGTAAAATTCTTATGATTTCTTATTTTTCTTCTAACCTGTTTAAATTATTCAAACAGTTTTTATTACTATAGATTGATATTTATTTTAATTATGTTTAAAAATATAACTAAATGTTCAGACAGTGGGTTTTTGAACATAAATTGATTATTATTGTCAGTAAATACATAGAAGAATAAGGAGTGAATAATACCTCCTAAATCTTTACTGTTTTCCTGGGTTATAATGAATTGAAGGGTTTTTATTTACTTTTTAGTTTATATTTACCCAAAACAATTTTATTATTGTTTCTTGTGGGTCATGTATTAAATTTTATATATACATATATTCGATGATTATGGTTAAATAAATGAAGTATGTAAGCTTTAATTTGTTTATTAGTGAAATGAATAACCTCTCTGTTGGTAAAGAGGTGGTAATGTTATTTATATTTTATAGCTCCTTTAAATAGGTTTTATTTATAAACCCTAACTTCTCTTAGTTTAAAATACATAGTTATTATTTGATTATAATGTTATTCCAATTTCATTTTACTCAATTTAATGATGAAGTTATCTTAATAAACTTCTAGCCTTATTTTACTGTTTCTTTAGTTAACCTGTTTATTTAATTCCTATTTTTATAGTATCTTTCAATTACTATAATAATAATCGACTTATAGTAGCTAGTTTATCTACTATGTAAGTAAATACATAGACTAAGTAAATTTATACTTTCAGATATTTTCCTAAGATAGATCTGTTTATGTTATTCAAAGTACTCTGTCTAAATAAAAACATCTAAAAAAGGAAAGAAACAACATACATATGAATAACTCTTCTGAAACCTGTAGAAGGTGATAAATCACATTCATGCATACTTCAATCGATTCTTTATCTAAAGTTAATCTAACCTACTGTACTAGAGTACTACCTTTAAAAGGGTGTGGAAAAATATAGTTAGGTATTTTTTTATCTATCAGTAAAACTATAAATTATTCTAATCATTCACCCTAATCTATCTAATCCAACATTTAACTATCTTTTCACAGTAAAAGTATTTCTTTTAACTAACCCTAGCAGCAACAGAATAGAATCATAACATAATATTACTTAAATTCAGTCCTTCTAAATATAAATAAACAATTAGAAAGCTAGATAAATCATGTAGAACCTAGAAATATAGAAGAGGTGACAATAGCTTAAGGAACACGTTCCTCCCAACCAACTCCTGGAGAAAAGCTGGACTGCAATTCTCAGGACCCCCGAGCTTGTCTCCTGGTCCACCTGGTAGAAGTACTGGGTGAGAGATGTAGTTTAATAATCCTCTGCAACTCTACTGAGTGTTCAGCAGTAAATTAGTTTTGCATGCAGTAGTATGAACGTAGCTTAGAATAGCTGCACTAGTTCAGGTCTTCAGCACTTTCCACTCAAAACATACTTCAGCTAGTCCCCTACATCAAATTTTCTTATGCCCTTCATTCACTTTGAATGTTCACAATTCAAGAATGAGCAACCTCAGTTGTATTCAATGGGAATTTTTATTAGCATGCCTAGGTATTTTGGATCAGTTTTCACTTAATGAGCCACCTGCTCGTGTTCCACTTTATTGGGGAACATGACCACAAAAATATAAAAGTTGCCACCTGCAACAGCTAGAAGTAGTTTGAGGATGCTTCCAAGTGTCAATCTGCTCTCAACCCATCCTACTCCACCAAGTGACCAGTAAAACACTCATTTAACAGCTTCCTTAAGTTGTTGTCTCATCTTTCATTTATTTATTAATAAAATATTCAGTAATTACATTCAATTATCATTGACCCCACTTCGTCATTAATTATAGACTTTATAATAAAATATAACATAATGTTTCTTAAAACATAAAATGTTTTGGAAATTGGAGCATGTGACATACACACTCCCTTAAATTATAACATCATCCTTAATGTTATTTATTCTCCGTCCTCGGAATTTCCTTGGAACAGAATTGGATATGAATCCCGCATATGACTCTCCAATTCCCAAATGGCTTATTCTAGACTAAGGTGCTTCCATTGCACCTTCACCTGACCAATGGTGCGATTCTGAAGCAAGATCTCCCTCCTTTCGAGGATACAATCTGGTTCCACCAAAAAATCTCCTCCGGGTTCCACCTACACATCATTCTAGTTTATAACATGAGTAGCATCATGTACATATGTTTTTAACACAGAAATATGAAAAACATTGTGAACCTTCAAATTTGGCGGTAAATCCAATTGATATGCCACCTATCCTATTTTGGACAATATCTCAAAAGGTCCGCAATATCGGGGTGCTAACTTAGCACAACTTCCTAATCTTAGAGAACTCTTTTTAGGCCTTACCTTAATAAAGACATGTTCACCAACCTGGAACTCTTTTTGAGTTCATTTAAGATCTGCTTGACTTTTCTGTCGGTCTTGCGCAACTTTAAAGTTACCTTGCACCTGTTTTACCATTAACTCCATCTCTTTTAATAGTTCAGGTCCTAATACTAACCTATCAACTAGATTACTCCATGAGATGGGGGTATTGCACTTCCTGCCATACAAAATTTCAAATGGATTGTATCTTGTTGAATCTTGGTAACGATTGCTATAAGAAAACTCTACTAGGTGTAAGTAATATTCCCATTTACCTGGTTGTTCCTTAATATACATTCTGAGCATATCTTCCAATACCTGATTCACTCTTTTAGTCTGTCCATCCGTCTGGGGATGGAAAGAGGTATTGAAATTTGAAATAGTATTCAGTCCTTTAAACAAAGACTTCCAGAAATTGCCCGTAAACTTAGGGTCTCTGTCGAAAAATTATTACTTTCAGTATTCCATGTAAACAAAAAATTTGTTTCAAGAATATATCAGCAATATTAGTAGCCTTGTACGTAGTTTTTACAGGTATAAAATGAGCTGCTTTACTAAGTTTATCAATGACTACCATTATTGATTCATTCAAATTTTGATTTCTAGGTAGTGTTGTAATAAAATCAATGCTGATTATCTCCCACTTCCAGCTAGGGATAGGTAATGGCTGAAGTAACCCTGCTGGATGCTGGTGTTCAGTCTTAACTTACTGACATTCAAAGCACTTGGAAATGTATTTGGCCAGTTCATTTTTCATGTTTGGCAAAAAATAATCCTTCCTTAACATGGTTATAGTCTTCTGATAACCAGGATGTCCTGAGTAAGAAGTCTTATGAATTTCATTTAAAAGCAATAACTTAATCTTAGGCACATTAGGTATGTACAGTCTATCTTTATATAGTAATAAACCTTTTTCGTTTAGACTATACCCTGTACTTAAACTTTCAATTAAATTTTCTATTACTTTTGCTTGTAATTTCTGATAATTTTCATCCAATCTTACTCATTCCTCTAGTTGTTCTTCTAAATCTGTTTTATAGGTGTCGATTGCTGCTACAAAATTAAGTTTTGCATTTCTGCTTAAAGCATTAGCAACCTTACTTTATTTTCCCTTAAGATGTTGAATTTCAAAATTGTACTCGCTAAGGAAAGCTAGCCACCTAACTTGCCTTGCGTTTAAGTTAGGCTGATCCAATAAATATTTTAACCCTTTATTATCTATCATTAATATAAATTTTCTTCCGATTAAGTGATTGCACCACATCTTCAAGGCATGTATGACAACATCCAACTCTAAGTCATAGGTCACATAGTTTCTCTCATGAATCTTAAGCTTCCTAGACTCATATGCAATGACATGTCCTTCCTGAGTTAAAACTCCACCTAGGCCATCGTTGCATGCGTCAGTACATACTATAAAGTATTTATTAGGATCAACAATTCTTAAGATTGGTGCAGTAGTTAATAATGTTTTTAACTTTTTAAAACTATATTCACACTTTTGACTCCACTCAAATTTCTTCCCTTTCTTTTGTAAAGAAGTTATGGGATTTGCAATTCTTGAAAACCCTTCGATGAATCTTCAATAATAGCCAGTAATACCCATGAATGACCGTACGTCAGTTACGTATTTTGGGATTGGCCATTCTTCGATTGCTCTTATCTTTTCTGGATCAACAGAGATCCCTTCTTTAGTCACTACATGACACAAGTATTGTATTTCATCCTTAAAGAAATCACATTTACTAAATTTTTCATAAAGCTAATGTTCTCGTAATTCTTGTAAAACAATTTTTAAGTGCTCCTCATGTTCTTCTTTATACTTAGAATAAATTAGAATGTCGTCAATGAATACAACTATGAATTTGTCAAGGTACTTATGCATTACATTATTCATTAGACACAAGAAGGCAGCTGGGGCATTAGTAAGCCCAAAAGGCATAACAACAAACTCATAGTGACCATATCTGGTCCTAAAAGTTGTTTTAAAGATGTCTTCATCTTTGATTCGGACCTGGTGACAACCAGATCGTAAATCAATATTCAAAAATACAGTCGCTCCACGTAGCTGATCGAACAGATCATCTATGCATGGCAACGGATATTTATTTTTAATGGTCATTTTATTAATTTGATGATAATCTATACATAAACGTAGAGTACCGTCCTTCTTTTTAACGAAAATAACAGGTGCTCCCCAGGGAGACACACTGGGTCTGATATAATTCTTATCAATAAGTTCTTTTAATTGTGATTTTAATTCATTTAATTCCAATATATTCATCTGATAAGGGGATTTTGAGTTGGGCACTACACTAGGTACTGACTCAATAGTGAAGTCTAACACCCTCTTCAGAGGCAGTCCCGAAATTTCTTCCGGAAATACATCCGAATATCCTCTCAGGATTAGAATGTCTTCCAGCCTTAGCTTATCTTCATTATTAGTATGTTATTCATTAATTACAGTTACAGCAAAGGATTTACAACCCTTCTGAACAACTCTCTTTAATTGCAAAGAAGAGATCTGTCTTATAGCTGTTTTCCTAGGGATTCCTCTTACATTTACTGTTTCTCCATCATTATTTACACAAGTAAAAGTTTTATCGAAACAGTTCAAAACCACACTATGATGTTCTAACCAGTCCATACCAATTAACATATCATAAGAACCTAAAGGTAGTACATTAAGCTAAACAGAGGTTTCAAACTGATCCACGTTTACAGTACAATCCTTTACAAAACTAGTCACGTTTCTTTTTGCGCCAGTAGCTAGTTGAACTAATCATGACTTTGCAAAATTTTCTACTGATAACTTAAATTTTTCTACTAAATCAGGAGAAATATAACTTAATATATCCCTTGGATCAATTAAAATAGATATAGGTGTTTGATTCATCTTACCTTCCACTTCCACCATGGAAGTTTGATAGTTTTCCTTCCTGTTTTCTAGTGCTGCGTTGATCCTAGGCATTGTCCTCACTAAATCACCAACAATCATCTCCTCTTGCACCGTATGTATGTTGTTGATAGTCTTCTTCCGGTTGGGGAAAAATGATGCATAATGAGGACCTTTACATTCCCAACATTTTACTGGTTCTTTTCGTTCATTATTCTTGGTGTAATTATTGTGATTATTAATAGATTCTTTATTTCCAGCGCCATTTGGATTCAAATGTGAACTACCTTTATTTCCTTGGAAATTTTTTATTAGGAAAATTTCGTGTGTTATTATTCCTAAAACTGCGGTTAGGTACAAAACCTTTCTTCTTCTGTTCAAAATTATTAGATTTTTAGCCTTCTAGTTTGACATACTTTCCTTTTTGTGATTCTGCTCATAGAAAAATTCACCTTCTGCATAGCCTCTTCTAAGGTTTTTGGATTGTCATATTCAATTCTATCTTTTATATGAAAAGGTAAACAGCTTAGAAACCACTATACCTTAGGCTTCTCATCCACAATGTAAGGCACATATTGAAGTAGACTTAAGAATTTACTGTATAATTCTTTCATGTTCATTGTTCCTAGTTTTAGTTCATAAAATTCCTTAGCTCGTTCTTCATAGTATTGTTCTGACAATAAATTCTTTTTAAAATATTTATTAAAGGTACTCTAGTTAATTTTCTTTTCCCTAATACCTTTTACCTGTTTTAGGTCCTGCCACCAAATATCTGCCTTCCCGGTTAGGTTATAAATGGTCATTCTTATTTTTAGCTGATTAGAGTAATTGTAAATTTGAAAATATTTCTTCATCCCAGACAACCATGATTCAACCTCTTCTCCTTTCTCAGTTTCACCATTAAAATTTGGTGGTTTTATTTTCTTAAATTCTCCTGAAATTTCTTCATAAGGCTTAAATTTTCTTTTTCTTGAATGATTATTATCTTTGCTACTATCACTAGTATACTAATAATTATTCCTATGTGGATCGCCATAAATCTCAAAGGATGAGCTACTTTCAATTTTTTATTGTTTAGACTTTTTGTTTTTGTGTTGGTAGGACATATCTTCAGATTCTGTTCGTTTATCTTTTTCTTTGTTTTGAAATTTTTCCATTAAGATCTGATTCAGCTCCTCCTGAGCTCTTAGAATTTTTTCATTTTCCTTTTCGACTGTTTCCATTTGAGTTCTTAATTCCTTAACCGTTTGTAATAATTAAGAAGAGTTATTAGTTATTTCTTCTTGTATGGGTTCTCTTTTAGAATTACTTCATTCAGTAAACGGGGACTCCTCATCTACATATTCCTCGAGTCTTTCCATACCTGCAGTTTAGCCCAAAATTTTTTTATGGAAATAACATTTCAAAAAGAAAAAAAAAATAATCAGTATGCATGCATTTAATTTACTATTTATCTATGTAGGTTGAGCCACATTCAGGCCTAGTGTTTGAACTTGTGCTCTGATACCACATGTAATACTCCAAAAATTCGTAAAAATTTAAAATTTTTCATGCAACATAAAATGTTTGTCGTCGTCACTACTTAGGAACCATTAACTGTAGAAGGTTACCTTAATCAGTTTTTAACTAGAACTGATTCTTTTGTTAATCTCTAATTCTGCATTCCTATTGCTTAGTTTCATAATTCATTGTTAAGGATTTGATTTAGCAAGTTATGATTTGGAATAATAGGAATTGAAACATCTGTTTAATTACTAGTACTAAGTTTGTTTACTATTTTATGAAAGTAGGAAGTAACTTAAGTTGAGATCGAGGCTTACTTAGCTTATAGCTGATGTCGTGAAGTGATGATTCTTTTATAGGTCCTTACAGGTAAGACGTTTTGTCATCAATTTCCAGATCGAGATTATTATCTCAACTAGCATAGAATATAATGCTAGTAAATTTGTTTATTTTACAGCTATGAGCAATTGAATGAGGTATCGTTGATCAGTATGTATTTATGTTTTAACTAACCTTTTGTAACATAAGTGTCTAGTAAACTAAACATAGTTTAGTTGTTCCTTCATTCACTTCAACTATAATTTGTTCATCTAATTTTTTTATCAGTCTATTATCCATTTAGTTGTTGTATGTAATTCTAGTGAAAGGTAATTGTATAGCAGCTTCCTTTATATTTTATTACTTGATGCTGAGGTAATTCAAAAGTATCTATTTTCAACGATAACAAGTTATATAAACCTTGGAAACCTATAATCTAGATATAATCATAAGTGCAAATGGTTGTCATCACACCTAGGAATAAAACCTAGTGCATAGACAGTTATTAACTGACCTAGAATTTACCAACAAGAGAAACAATAATTTATATCTTTAAATTATAGTAATAAGGATTTTTATACAAGAATAAAAGGATTGTTTTCTATAAAAACTATCCAACTTAACCCTCGTATGATCTCCATTTCACAAGGGGGTAAACAAATCTAAGTTCTAACACCTAGACTATCAAAATAAGCGATCGTAAACTTCCTATGTTCGCAATTTTCGCATACATATAGGAGTAAGTCTTTATGAGTTCTTTTTACCAGGTACAAATTTCTTTATAGCATGATGTCAAACTTCTATCAAGGCTAAAGTTTCACTTTTGTAAATTCTTGCCTAAAACCATGGTTGATAGAAATATAACCCTAGTATAGTATGAACTAATTCCAAAGGTTATAAAACATGGGTAAATACCTTAATATCATTTTCATCTTCTTATAATACTCTTTAGGACTTAATGTATAGTAAGTATTATAAATAAAAGGCAACATTATAACCATAGTCTCATTACAAACTTGTAAATGTTTACAGGTTGTTTCGAGAGGTCTTCAAACTATACTACAAACCCACATTGCTCAAATAATTTGGCTGCCACATGGTCGAAGCTCGATGACTAGGTTTTGTTGACTTTAGATGCAGTATTTAACTATACAAAACCCTAAAAATTCGCATTGTCTTGTCTTTGCTGGGGTGTGAGGAGCCGCGGGCTCATGGCCGCATGGCCTGACTGTCACTCCATTGTATACGAGCCTCCTTACCAAAACTCATCTTTATTCTACATGTAGAGGTACATTTGGCCACTGCCTTTTGTTTTGTGGAAGAACCCTTTGTCACCTTTACCTAGCTCTGTACACAACACTCCTGTCGATACCTTGCCTCTGCAAGTGTATCCTTCAAGCTCTGGTGCAGTAAAAGTGAGTATGGTGTTTGAGGTGTCGTAGGGTGATTTTCACTGTCAATTGAGTGTTGTAAGGTTTAGCTATCTTCACCATTGATTCCACTGTGTGAGTTTTATTCTCTGTCCCAATGTAGCTTTGGTTTTGGGGCTGGCACAAATCGCATTGGGGGTTTTCCTGGACATAGCTTCTTTGTACTACGGCGTGCCAAAAATTGTGAATAGGGTTTCTCAACAGTGCTTCCTTCATTGTTTGGCATTAATTCTTTGGTGGTTTGGGTTTGTTCTCGTTACCCACATCGAGGCCGAGGTCGTTTTCTTCAGGTAAGGAAATTTCTTTGAGTTTACATTATTTCTTTCACTAGTTCATGAATTATTAGCTGTGTAGTTTATATACATTTCTCAATTAGTGTTTATTATACTCTTGCAGGTTTACAACAAGTGAAGGGTCTGTGCTATAATTACACCGTAAAGTTTCCACGTAGGGATTCTAGGCTTCGTATTCAACTGGTAAGCCTCGGTCTCGCTAAGGTTCCTCCTGCAGTGGTATAAGGTGTTTGTTTTTAGTTGATGCAGTTCATTGGGTTTTTGGATTACGGCTCGGCCATGGATACACTGTGTATTAAAAAGTTTTGGAAGGCCATATGGCCGATACTTTGATATGTTGTTTAGTTTATTTAAAGCCCTTAGTGGTTGTTTCATAATGGAAACTTGGGGCTTTCATTGCCAAGACTTGAGAATTTAAGGGCCTTCTCAGTCATAGTTTTTTTTATAGTTATGTTATTTTGATATCGACTTTTAAGCCTGACTTAAGTTGTAAAAATCCATTAGGCCGTAACTGATATGATTCAGTGATGTTAGGGTTTAGATGTTATTTCCATTTTTAATAAGCTCGAAGCTTACTGTTTGTACTTATCATTTGATAATATAAATATATTGTGTTTTTTTTTAAAGATGAGAGCAGCTGTAAAATTCTTATCAGTTCTTATTTTTCTTCGAACTTCGTGTTTAAATTATTCTAACAGTTTTTATTACTCTAAATTGATGTTTATTTTAATTATGTTTTAAAATATAACTAAAGCTCACAGAGTGGGTTTTTGAACATAAATTGATTATTATTGTCAGTAAATAGATAAAAGAATAAGGAGTGAATAATATCTCCTAAATCTTTACTGTTTGCCTAGGTTATAATGAATTGAAGGGTTTTTATTTACTTTTTAGTTTATATTTACCCAAAACACTTTCATTATTTTTTTTTGTGGATGATGTATTAAATTTTATATATACATCTATTCGATGATTATGATTAAGCAAATAAAATATGTAAGCTTTAATTTGTTTATTATTGAAATGAATAACCCCACTGTTGGTAAAGAGGTGGTAATGTTTTTACAACTCCTTAAATAGGTTTTATTTATAAACCCTAACTTCTCTTAGTTTAAAATACATAGTTATTATTTTATTATAATGTTATTCTAGTTTCATTTTACTCACTTTAATGATGAAGTTATCTTAATAAACTTCTAGCCTTATTTTACTGTTTCTTTAGTTAACCTATTTTTTTAATTTATGTTTTTATAATATCTTTCAATTACTATAATAATAATAGACTTATAGTATCTAGTCTATCTACTCTGTAAGTAAATACACATAATAAGTAAATTTATACTTTGAGATCTTTTCCTAAGACACATCTATTTATGTTATTTAAAGTACTCTATCTAAATAAAAACATCTAAAAATAGAAAGAAACAACATACATATGAATAACTCTTATGAAACATGTAGAAGGTGATAAATCACATTCAAGCATACTTCAATAGATTCTTTATCTGAAGTTAATCTAACCTACTGTACTAGAGTACTACCTTTAAAAATGTGTGGAAAAATATAGTTAGGTATTTTTTTATCTATTAGTAAAACTAGAAATTCTTCTAATCATGCAAGATATTGAGAACATTCTCTGCAAATGCTTATGAAATTGAGTTACCTCCTCACATTGGAATATCTCCTATTTTCAATGTTTTGGATTTATATAGGTATGAAGAGAAAGAGACAAAGATTTCAGCTAAAAACAAAGAGGAGCAGAAGATGAAGTGGGTAATACAATTACATACAGCCAAACCTTGACAACTAGAAAGCATTTTGGATGAAAGAGTGTATAAAAAAACCAAGGACAGGGAATATCTTGAATATTTAGTCAAATGGAAGGATCATCTGATTGCAGATGCTACGTGGATGAAAGAAGTAGTATTGCAAAGGATGGGAAGTTTAGCATAGGAGCTCATGGATAGGATCCCATGAAATTTTCAACCCTGGGAGTCTGATGCAGGAGCACCAAGTCAAAAGCCATACTTTCGGAAATTATTTGAAAATACAAAAATAATTTTCAAGCGAAGTAGTGGGATCTTTTCGCTGTCATTTCTAGTTTTCTAGAATAGGATGTGAACTTGAATAGAGGGATTTAAATCTCCCAGGTTTTCCGATGTAATCTTCATTTTAGTGTTAGTTTAGATTTTAAAGGAGAATACTGCATAAAATCAGTTTTTAGCAAATATTAGAGAGATTCCATCCTCTTGATATGGATCTTCACTGCTTAGAAGAGGGTATATATGTAATTTTTCTAGTTAATGAAAAGTTGGGTTGGATTGAATTGGAGAGTTGAAAAAAAGACTATTTTGTACTCTATGATTTTGTCTTAAAATCCCCAGAGGTTCTACCTTCGAAAACTCTGTAAATTGAATGCTGAATAAATCTGTAATTCGTCTCTGTAAACAAAGTTTATTTAATTTTCATGATTCTTTGAGAGACTGTGAGGACTGAAATCGATCACTGGAAGGATCAATTTCGTAGAGGTCATGTTAAGGGAAAAATGCCAGGGAAGGATAAATCTGGCAGAATAATTCGAGACTGAGATTTTTGGTTAAGTTCATGTTTCTGGGGTGTCAAAGCTCAGAATAATAAAAAGGGTAACCGTTTTTGGTTCATAGATCAACGACGTAGAGGAAAAAGGATCTACTATCCACGTAGCTGCAACTATACCATCCATGTGTCATCAAGAAACTATCGAAGTCAAACCGGGTATGTTTCCAAATTTCTTCGCAATTTAAAGGATCTAGAAAAATCCATATACCATGAATGTCTAAAACACAGAGATTAAACCTAAATAGGAGGATCCAGAATTAGACGAACTAATCTCAAGGGTCGAGAGATTAAGTTTGTCACCTGCAATTGTCCTACCATCATATATGTTCTTAATTATATATTTAACATAGAAACACTTAGGTCCCTAGCCTTACGACTCTAGACACACTTTTATGAAAGTTATATTGAATGGGATTAGTTCATGACGAAAATTGTGTAAACTCATTGAACTATATATTTGAAATTGGGTTGATCTATCCCTACGACCTATTTGCTACATCCACTAACAACTAATATTAACATTCCCATCATGATTGTACATTCAATACAATGATGGATGTGCATCTCTAAGCTAATGCACATCACCAAGTTTTTTTGGAAGATATACCTATAAACATATATGATTAATATATTTTTGGAGTTTCACGTGGTTCACATTAGGGTTTTTTCTACTTTTGAAAGTAATTTGAGACACGTGTTTTAAAATAAACAACCATATATGAATCTACAGTGGCCCAAATTGAGTTCCACCTATGGAGTTGGAAAGAAGGAAAATGTACTGTCTCAAATACAAAGATCACACTTATAGATATGAAATGGGATGCATCATGTACCATACAAGTTCAATCTAAACAATAATCCCTCTACTTCCAACACCGATAATCTATTTTGAACCAAAGTTCGGATTACACGTATAATAAAAATAACTAATTTTACAATTCTTTTGTTAAAATTACTAAAATAATAAAAATAATTTCAATCGATGAATAGAATTGATTTTGGTTTTTAGGGGGTTTTAAACAAAATTTACAAAATTTTCATTAAAACTACTAAATAAAAACAAGAATTTCAATCAATCCATAGAAGGATTGATTTTGGGGGGTTTTGAGTTGCCTACCTATTGGTCTGGAGGCCATGGTAGCATGAGGTGGTGGCTAGTGGCAAGTCATAGTCCACGGTAAGATTGAAACAATCAATGGTGATGGCAAGTGACAGCTCTCTTCACCCCTTATTCAAGCTTCTAGCTTCTTCTCACTCGAGATCCTATGCAACAAATAGAGTGAAATAAGTTGAGGTCTGTTTATTTTTTGCTTTGATACCCACTCGAGGAATTCAATTAAGAGCTCAATCGAGCTCTTAAATTCCATAGGTTCAAAATTTCCCATGAACTTTTGTTTTAAGATTTTTGTGAGACACAATAGCATGATCAAGCTTTAAGGATCAATCGAGAAAATATCCTCGACTGAGCTTCAGATCTCTATCGAGGGTTTTTATAACCACTGATCTAACTTGATAGCTCAATCTAGGGTTACACAAACCCTCAAAGGAGCTTCTTAAAATAGCTCAATCGAGCGTTTTATTAAGCCCTCGATTGAGATTTCTAAATATTGATTGAGGGCTTATCAATAGCTCGATCAAGACATTTTTTTACTATGCTTGCACCCTCTGCATGCCAAAAGATGTTACCCATCTTCATATGAACACCCATACTTTGATTATCTAAACTATCAAGTATATAAATTTTTTCTATGAAAAAAAAATGAGTAAAACAACTTTAGATATTAATTAAGGGTACTTTTCGAAACAAATAAAAATTTTAAAAAAAACCTAAAATAAAAGTCAAAAATAAGAAATACATACTAGTAAATTTAATGATCCTTTAAAGAATCTATGATTAAATTCATTAATTCGATCTATTAAATGGGATATGTTATGTATATACCTATTAAATTTGTCTTTGATCTTTTAAATAAAAAAATTAATCTTTTATATAAATCTTTAATATTTTCTTGGAAATTTTTAAAAAGTTTTTATGGAATAATATATAGCATAAATGTATAAGGTTTCACAACTTCCATTTTGATAAGAATACAAATGAAAAATATCACATTATTGGTATTAAATTTATGCATTCCAAATAAATTTAGTTTTATAGTAATTCCAAATTTCTTGAAATAAGGAAATATGGTTAGAAGGATGCTTAGATGGATATTTTTGGAATGTGTTTATTAAGTTGTTCTTTTAATAAAGATGATTAAAAAAATATATATTATAGGATTTTTAGTTTTTATATTTTGATTTGAAGTATTTTATGTATCTATTTTTTCATAAAAGTTTTTAAAACGATATTAAGAAGATTAGTCCACAATAAAAGTTCGTTACATTAATAATTAGAATAGATTCATCTTAAGCCAAAGATATTATGTTAAGATGGATTAAATTCTTTAAAAGTGTAATCTTTTTCTCAAATAGATATAGCCTAATGTGAGGGAGAAATGTAATTTCATGCTCAACTTGAAGTTGACATTTGTCACTTTAATAATAATAATAATAAGTAAATAAAAAAATTGAGTGCATGTGAGGGAGAAGTGTAATTACATGCTCAACTTGGAGTTCACACTTTGCACTTTGATAAAATAATAAAAGTTAAAAACCAATATATGTTCCAATTCACTAAAACTAAAAAATAATAATGAAACTTGGATATTTCTTGCTATGCAATTTTCACTAGTTTAGAGAGCACTTTAATGATGTAGAAGACATGATCTTATGTTACATAAATTACTTTGGAAATAATCAAATTGTCAAATTAATAAGGAAATGTTCAATCATTACCATTTTTGTCAATGCTCTTTATTAAAAAGATGCTTGGACTCCCAAACACCCATCCGAATTAAGAGGGTGAATGTTGGAAACATAATCCTTAAGGTTATGGTATACTATATTGTATTATTATCACCATTGACATTAGTAATATGACCACTCATAGGTGTATAGGAAAAGTTTCATAGGGTCCCAGAGACCTCTAGGAAGAGGAAACCAAAGGTAGTATATCAATATATTTATATATGATTCGCATGGGATTCTCTCTATGATTTATTATGATGACTCAATCTAACAATTTGAAGTTATAAAATTATCAATATCACTTTATTATAACTCGTCATGTAACAATTTTAAAACTATAAAATTATCAATATAAAAAAACATATTTAAATAAAAAATACTTAAAAAAAACAAAAATTCAACATACATAAAAAGATTATTATATCACAACTTTACCACACCTAAAGTATATCATGTCACAACCTTGTGCCACTCAAATTATAAATGAAAACTAGGTTACTTACCTATAAATCCAAATTCTATTGAGTTCACTTCTCTTACTAACTTGTATTAACCTTGTCTTACTAAGTTATATTATCAAATGAATATGAAGAAACATACCCATCATTTCAACATTAAGAAAAATACTTGAATATAAAGAAACATACACATCATTTCAACATTAAGAAAAATGCTTAATGAAATCTAGTTTATATTACAAATAATAAGTTTAGGAGTGGCAAATTCAATATGTCTATTGTCATTTTTAAAATTTTAAATGTTAAAATAATTTGTTATTTCATATACATATATATATTAAGTATGTTATTAAAAAAAGATATTCAAGCTTCCATATTATTAAGTTAAACTTATTCATTAATAATAAATATAATAATGAAAAGTAATGTTTAGTTGTACATATTAATGTTGAAATAAATAACAATGCCATGAACTTAGTCAACCGTTTTTAATAACTTTTTAATTTGCAAACTATGTTTTCTGTTGATTCTCATTGGAGAAACGTTTACAATCTGGAAAAGCTCCTTGCGAAGAGTAAATAACACGTAATAGTATGCGCTATATATTATACTATGCCAACATCGTCCCAAAAAAAAGTTTATTTACATATTTTAATGAAGATACGAAAGGATTGCTTATTTATTAAATTGATATTTTTAATGTTTAAATTGTATTGAATTTAGGATGTTCAATAATTAAATTAAGTAATATCAACTAATTTTATTACTTAATTTAGTTAAAAATATCATAAATTTTAATTATTTATATAATAACTTTTATTAAATATTGAACAAAATATCATAAACAAATATAAAAAAATCCAAATCATAGCTTTTTTATTTAAACATTTAATTAAATAATAAATAATTTAGATCATTAAATATATTAATTATATAATTTATATCGCTTATAAGTAATCAATATAAATATAAATTAAAAAATAAGCTAAACTCTAAATAATTTATCACTTTTAAATAATAAATATAAATATAAGTCTAAGTCTAAACTAAACTTTCGACAAAATAACTTAATAATTTATCACTTTTAAATAATAAATATAAATATAAGTATAAGTCTAAACTAAACTTTCGACAAAATAACTTAAAAAAACTCGCTATCTAAAATCCAACCAAGATGTATAGACTTTAACTTGCTCACTAAATACCAATGATATTTTTTAAATTAAAAAATATCGCTTTAAAAAAATATGGAATTTTGACTGTGTATAGATTAACTTGTAGTAATATTCAGACCCATAGCAGAGCAGGACTTCACCGTGTGTTGATGAACTCGTACTAAGATACAGACTCACAATAGAGCAGGTAGGAAGGGACGATATGGGACGAGACAGATGGAAGATTGTACAATTCTACTTTCTTTCTTTTTTTAATTATTTTCGATTTGAAACCACATAAAAATTCTGAAAGTTGTTCATCTCAAAGTTAAAAAATTAAAATTCTTAAAGTTGTTCAAGTGAAAGTTAAAAAAGTATGTTTTAATAGAGTAATGTTTTTTTTTTCACACCAGTCAATTTAATTTCACTATACTCTGTCGTCAGGTATCATAAAGTCATTTGAATTTTCATGGTAACATCAATTAAAGGGTCAATCACTTTGAAAATATGACGTAGTTGATCTCACAATATTATATGATGTCCAATAATCAATTTTTTCTAGAAGCAGACGTGAGGGAAGGCTAACAATATATAACATGCCCTACTATATTTAATGCACGGCTGCTGCATTGCCAGCCATATGATCTCAACTTCCACCAGATCCTATGGCTGGCAATGCCACAGCCAACGCATTAAATATGGTATGACATGTAATATATTTTTCGCCCTCAGGGAATGCCTTAATATTGGTTTTGTTTTGTTTTGTTTCCCAAAAATTCATATATACTAGAGGAGAGAATAAATGTGTAAGTGAGAATGTTGAATGTGCATTTAAAATTATTAATAACCAGCTTGCTGTACAAACTTTAATTCAACAATGACTGTGTAATAAACCTTTAAATTTTAAGCCCAATATATATTGAATGTGCATTTAAAATTATTAATAACCAGCTTGATGTACAAACTTTAATTCAACAATGACTCTGTAATAAACCTTTAAATTTTAAACCCTAATATTGGGCGAACAATAGTCAACATGCAGCATAGTAATAAATGCTGCTGCTACTTTGTTGGATCTCAAACAAATTGTAATTAGTAATAAATGCTGCTGCTGCACTGTGAGTAGTTGGATCTCAAACAAATTGTATTTAGTAATAAATGCTGCTGCTGCACTGTGAGTAGTTGGATCTCAAACAAATTGAAATCCAACAATCCACAATACAGCTGCCGAGGTGTATGTAAAATATTTTTTTCCCTAATATTGGTTTTGTTTTGTTTAGTTTCCCAAAAATTAGTACATACCAGAGCAGAAAATAAATGTGTGAGAATGTTGAACGTTCATTTAAAATTATTAATAACCAGCTTGCCGTACAGACTTTAATTCTACAGTAACTGTGTAATAAATCCTTAAATCTTAAAGTACTTAAAATCCAACAACATGCTAAACAACTGAAATCGCATTCAAAGCTATACAACAACCTGATTAATTTTTGCTCACGAAAATCAATCGTGAGAGCAACGTTCTTTCCACACATATAATTCCACCAAATTCTAGACAATGGAGCAGATTAAAAAGAAGAATTAATAATAATACATGAAAACCCCAAATAAATGAAAGGGTTTTCATCATTTATGATCTAAGCGAACAATCTCCTCGGTAGGAGAGTCGTCTTCGTCTTTGAAGACAATCTGAACCAACACTTCTTGCCAAGTTGCCATATGACACAAAGGGGACAGAGGTTTAACAAGGTGCATCATTGGGGACTGTGCAGTGGACTTTTGCGTTCCAGGTGAAGTATACTTTCTTGACATTGTTGTTACCTCTCCACGAAAGGTTAACATAGTTGGCATTAGGGTTAAATTCAACCTGTATTTATGTGGTATTTATATGTAAAAAAACATTAAATTAATAAAGTGTTACAATTAAATTTGAAAGTTAAGTCAGTGTAGAACTGGTTGTTGGAAGGAATGTCTTTATACTTTCCACTTGGTCTCAAATTTCATTATGTGACATGTTATGTAATCAATATGTCAGTGATGATTCCTTGACTCTTAGAAAATAGAAGTCATGTTTTTCATGTGAAAAAAATGAAAATTGTAAAATTGATGAACAAGAATCTATGGATATATATATACACCCATTTCTTATATTGTTCTAATCAAATAAAGAAAGGGAGTAAGTTGAAAGCAAGCATGCATTGTTTTGTGTTTGAAATTATTGTTTCATTTGTTGAATATGTGGCAAGGTTCTATGAAGCTTGCTCTACCTAACTATGGTCTTAATATTTAATATATAAGTCATAAAGCAATCACAAATCATTACAATTTGATTCTCCACATAATGAATACATCCAACACTTTATTGGTTTTTTTTGGAACAACATAATTTAATTCATGGTCCATATCCACTAATACTGCATGCAAATTGCAATATTAGAATGACTCTTCAACATTGAACAAATTTGCTAAGTTGAGATCATATACAAATAATCCAAAGTATTACAAGAAAACAAGTGAATGATGTCCATGTTCCTCATTTTGGATATGGTGGCTTCCAAAATACTAAAGGGAAGTGAAAAGACACAAGTTTGAGGTAACAACATATCTCCAAGTTTCAAAGTATCCATTGATTTTGGGTTGTTAAATGGATATATGTGGTGTATTAGATTTCTATATAAATTTTGCAAAAGTTCTTATTTTATGGTAGACAATACTTAATATTCATGTGACAAGAAAGAAATAATTCTCAAAACAAAACATAATGAAAGATGTATGAACAGAATTCATTAGGTGCATTAGATGCCTTATACTAGTGTCACTAATAGAGTTTGATTCATCAATGTTGAAATGAAATAGGGTATATGAAATTTGAAATAAGTTAAGTTAAAAACATTTTTAAATATTTAAGGATTTTCTCTTTTTATATCCAATATCTAATGTCTTTTGGTCTTATGTATTGGAAAGAATTGGAATTTTATATGAAGTCTTCTTATTTGTACAATTTTTTTATACCGAATGACTTTTGGCTTTATGTATTGGAAAGAATTGGAACTTTATATGAAGTCTTCTTATTTGTATAATTTTTTTTATAGTGTTATATGAAATGCATTTTCATAGTAATTTTTTGTTTTAAAACTATAATTGTATGTATCAAAATAAAATGTTTTTTTATCATAATAACAATTTCAAATTTCTCTGGTATTTGGAAAAGAAAAAAATACACATACTATATATTGTATTGATGAAAATAAATAAATATCCAATATTATAAGAAGAATATTTTTTTTTTAAAGTATAAAAAAAAATCACTTTATGGGTAAGAATGCCCCTCAAAATTAATCAGTGATTGAAATCCACCAAAGATAACAACATGTGTATTTAAGGAAATACCAAGTTTTGTGCAAAATTCCCATAAAATGTCATTTATTCTATTTTTTAAAATTTTAATAGATTTTTTTTTGACAAAAGCAATTATGGGTTTAGATTATAAAAACACTCACTGAACCATTGGTCCTGATACAACAAATATGGCTTATAGCTATGCCAAGAAATCCTTTGAGTTCAATGTTCAAATTTCCAAAGTTCATAAAACTAGAAGTATAACTCCAAGACCTAAATGGCTACCTTCTTTGATCCGTAGGACCTCAACTTTAGTGCATTAGAAGTTTGTGTTAAAAGAATGCGTTCAGCAGGTTAATTAATGGAACAACATTAACAGAAATTAAATACTGAAAACAGATGGAAAACGAACTGATAAACAGATATAAAGAAGCACAGAATCATAGCGTCACAAACAGAAGTTGATAACGGAGTTCACCCCCTCCACTGGGCTACGTCTCCAGGTCCCTCTCCAATGGGTACCGATCCAATTAATCTTTTTAAAATGGTACAAAATGGTTCTGGAAACAACTTCAGCAACTGTAAACAGAATGCTGTACAAAATATTTAAGACCTTTCTCTCGAAATTACAATCAACATTCAAAGATAAAGAAAGCTAAAATATAACAGAGAATGTCAACTTCTATAGCACAGCATCTAGACACTTCGCAGCAAAAATGATCTCTAAGCTTCTCATAACAGAGAAACGATACTCTGCGCTCCAAAACAATCCGCCCCCTTCTCAATGGCCAGCCTCCTCTATTTAAGAGTTTAGCGGGAGGGATAAGTAACCGATTCCCTTCCATCATCTCAGCTGTTATCTTTTTTTATTATTGTTACAACCATACGCTAAGCTGAACCATGCAATTCGGCCAAATCGTTGTCCAAGCGTTATGGTACCACGGCATTCCGTATTCCTGAAACGTTGCAACCAACTCCACACACATATGTTGACTCACAACACATTGCAATGACCATTACGCACATATGTTGCACCATACCATAGCTTCACATGTAACGTAACCATTTGATGTCACCACTAACTTCGCGATGTCACAGCAAGTGTGATAAGTCTGTCGCAGCTAAGTCTGTCACAGCAGTGTGAAAAGTCTGTCGCAGCTAAGTCTGTCACAACAGTGTGAAAAGTCTGTCGCAGCTAAGTCTGTCATAGCAGTGTGAAAAGTCTGTTGCAGCTAAGTCTGTCACAGCAGTGTGAAAAGTCTCTCACAGCTAAGTCTATCACATCAGTGTGAAAAGTCTGTCGCAACTAAGTCTGTCACAGCAGTGTGAAAAGTCTGTCGTAGCTAAGTCTGTCACAGCAGTGTGAAAAGTATGTCACAGCTATATATATGATTTAAAACATATGTTATGTTCTTTGAACCATAGATTAAATACCATTGTATCATATTGGATCAGTGTAAATTAAAGATGAATAATCCTCTGGATCATTCCTCCCCATTGGAGAGCTTTTGGACCACTAAAAGCCTGAATTATTCTACAAGTAAGTGAGGGTACATCTCCCTCACTTTTCCAATCTCCATCCATCTTGCTTTGCTAGGATGCATGCCTTTCAGCCCCACTCGAAGGTACTCAGCATTCCCCCTTCGTGAAGTTCTTACATTTTTGTCAAGAATAACATCATCCTGCAACTCATTCATATATTCAGGTGCCATATCATCAACTGAAGGAATCTGTATGTTAGTTTCCTCATCCATGATCATAGGAGGCTCATACAATTTAAGATTCTCAACATTGACAACTGAATAAATTTGCATGTATGGAGGTAAATTCAAGCGAAAAGCATTAGTACCGATCTTTTCCAAGATCTCAAAAGGACCATACCTGATAGGTTTAAGCTTTTTACCTTCACCTTTCATTCTTTCTTTGGTGATATCTAACCAAACTCTGTCACCAACCTGAAATTGATGATAAACTCGATGCTTGTCATGCCTGGCTCTTCTCCAACTGTTCTTGAACTGCCTGCTGTACTGCTTGGATTCTCTGAATGAACCTTAGTGCTTTATCTGCATCATGATGTCCATCCACTGCATCTTTTCCAAAAGAGAAGTCCATCGGTGTTTTTGGCAGATAACCAAAACAAGTTCCAAAAGGAGATCTTTTCGTGGAAGAATGAATTGCATGATTGTAAGCATGCTGGATATACTGCAACTGCTCATCCCAAAGTTTAGGATTCTTACTACAATGTCCTCTGAGCAGCTGAACCACTGTTCTGTTCACTAACTCTGTTTTCCCATTGGTCTGTGGATGAAAAGCTGTACTTTTCTTCAGTTTAGTGTCCATAAGCTCCCATAAAGTTGACCAGAATTTTCCCAAGAACCGGGAATCTCGATCAAATACAATAGACATGGGTAGCCCAAAATGTACCCAAACATTTTGAAAGAATAAATGAGTCGTTTGTTCAGCATTGATCTGCTTGTTACATGGCATTAAGATACACATTTTGCTGAACCTATCCACAGCAACATATAGGTAATCATGCCCCTTTCTAGACATAGGTAGTCCTCCTACAAAGTCCATAGAAATACTTTCCCAAGGACGAGAAGAAACTAGAAGAGGAGTGTACAAACCCAATTTCCTATTGCTAGGCTTACTTGTTGCACACATAACACAACCCCTTATATATTTAGCTACAGTTTCTTGCATTTGAGGCCAATAACAATGATTCTGCAATACAAACAATGTCTTACTTACTCCAAAATGTCCTGCAATCAATGAACTATGTGCTTCTCGAACCACATGCACTCTCTCTTTTTCTGGAATGTAAAGTTTACCAAGATGATACAAGAGTTGATTATGCACATAATAGTTCTCTTCCTGTTTACCATGTATTAGTGATGCATATACTTCCTTAAAATATTTATCTTCTGCATACTGTTCAATATAACTTTCATGTGTTAATGAACTGTTTTGAAGAATGATTGAATCATTTGTAGGTGGCCTTGATAACATGTCTGCTACTTTATTATGAATTTCCTTTTTGTACTTGATTACGAGATGAAATTGTTGTAAGAACCCCATCCACCTTAAATGCCTACTTTGTTGTATTTTAGTTTGAGATTGTAAATATTGAAGTGGTTCATGATCACTATGTATGAATGTCTCTTTTCCCATGATATAATGTTTCCACTTCTTCACACTCTGTACTAAAGCATACAATTCTTTGTCATAGGTCGGATAGTTACTTACCGCAGTAGAAAATGTTTCTGAATGGTAATAGACTGGCTTCCTTCCTTGCATCAAAACTGCTCCCATGGCAAACCCATTGGCATCGGTTTCGATCTCAAATGGCTGCTGCAAATCTGGCAATGTCAGAACTGGTGTTGTGCTAATCTTTTCCTTCAAAGTGTTGAAGGCTCTCTAATGCTTGCCTCCCCACTGAAAAATTTCTTTAACACTTGTTAATGCATGCAAAGGCGCAGCAATGGAGGAAAACCCAGAAATGAATTTCCTCCAATATTGAACCACACCCAGAAAACTTTTGATTTCAGTAACGGTGTTAGGCCGTGGCCAGTTTACAATGACAACGACCTTGGCTGGGTCCACTCGCAGGTGACCTCCACCAATAATATGGCCTAGATATACTAAAGAAGTTTTAGCAAATTCACATTTAGACATTTTTACATAAAGATTTTCCTTTCTCAGTACATCTAAAATTTTATTCACATGGACAATGTGCTCTTCCCAAGTCTTGCTAAACACAAGGATATCATCTAGATATACAATTACAAAATCATCAATGAATGAATGAAAAACATCATTCATGACCCGCATGAAAGTAGCAGGTGTGTTACACAGCCCAAAAGGCATCACAAGCCATTCATGCAAACCATGTTTCATTTTAAAAGTTGTTTTCCAAGCATCATGCTCAGCAACACGGATTTGATGATACCCACTATGCAGATCCAATTTTGTAAAGTAAGTTGCATGTTTCAACTGATCAAGCAAATCATCAATGCAAGGAAGAGGATACCTATTTTTAATGGTGATTTTGTTAAGGGCCCTGTAGTCGATACACATCCTCCACGACCCATCCTTCTTTGGAACCAAGACTATAGGAGAGCCGCAAGGAGAAGTGCTGGGTCGGATGACCCCCTTCTCAATCAGCTCCTGAACTTGCTTCTTGATCTCCTCATTCTGCATTACAGACATCTGGTACATGGCTATGTTCGGGAGTGGCACATCCTGCTACAAATGTATCTCATGTTGAATCTCTCTCTTCGGTGGTAACCCCTTCGGATCTTGAAACAAATCATCATACTCAGAAATGATGTCAATCAGTTCAGATTTACGCTTAGGGTCACATTCTTCAAAAGATTTAGAGACTTCATCATTTTTCATCTTAACCATCATCAACACAAAATTCTTACTAGAATTTACCAACCTCTTCATTTGTCCTGCAAAGACTATTGCTAAATTGGTTTTTATCTTATGTGCTCGTACAATATATTCCATACCTTGTTTAAAAAGATGATACTTATTATGCTCTCTATAAAAGACTGCTTTCCGGTCATACAAATATGGACTCCCAATTACAATTTCACAAATGTCAAGTGGTACTACATCCAATTCTACCTCATCCCTAAACTTTTCAGTAATTGCAAATTTTAATACACACTTCCTTGTAACTTGCAATCGTGTATCATTAGTAACCCAACCTAGAGGATAGGGCTTTTCATGAGGCATAGTAACTAAATGCAATTTCTTAACCACTTCTTCTGATATCAGATTTACTTGTGAACCACTATCAAACAATGTATCAATCTTTGTGTGATTTGCAATGACACAAACATGAAACAGTGCACTTCTATCTTTATCATTTTGCTTAGAAGTAGATGGCAGACTTGTACTTGCACTAGAACTGGATTGTACATCAATGGGAAGTGAGATACTTTTATCCTTACCTTGGATTCCGACAGCTGTAACCTTTGTTTCATCACCTGAGTCGGATCCCAAGTCTTGAATAACGGCTGCAATAGCTTTGGCTTTTCCTTTGTCTTTGTTTCCTCCATACTTCTTTGGCCTTAACTCTGGATGAAGCTTCCAACACTTAGAGACATCATGTCCCTTCTGACAATGCGAACATGTAGGATTTTCACCCTCTTTCTTAACAATAGCCATCTTCTTTTTCCCCTTATCTTT
>LPNX011065964.1:421217-447041 GCA_001517045.1 Pseudotsuga menziesii
CATCTCCAGATGAATATCCTTCTTCTTTCTTCTTCCTTTCTGCTCGCTCATCGAGTAGAATTTCCATCATGGCTTTCATGCTCAAAAAAGCCTCCAAAAACTTAGTTTCAGACATAACAGCTTTTTCCCATTCGGTGTGTCCTTCTTCTTCCCTTCGTGGAGAAGACATGGTTCTTAAGAATGTCCTCCTGGAGCCAATCTCAGGATCTCCTTCAACTAATTCTCCTTCACCAAGCTTTAACCTGGACCTAGTAAGCATTCACAAACTCGCACAATAGTCAACCTGCTCTGATACCAAAATATGATCCGTAGGACCTCAACTTTAGTGCATTAAAAGTTTGTGTTAAAAGAATTCGTTCAACAGGTTAATTAATGGAACAGCATTAACAGAAATTAAATACTGAAAATAGATGGAAAACGAACTGATAAACAGATATAAAGAAGCACAGAATCATAGTGTCACAAACAGAAGTTGATAATAGAGTTCACCCCCTCCACTGGGCTACGTCTCCGGGTCCCTCTCCAATGGGTACCGATCCAATTAATCTTTTTAAAATGGTACAAAATGGTTCTGGAAACAACTTCAGCAACTATAAACATAATGCTGTACAAAATCTTTAAGACCTTTCTCTCGAAATTACAATCAGCATTCAAAGATAAAGAAAGCTAAAATATAACAGAGAATGTCGACTTCTATAGCACAACATTTGGACACTTCGCAGCAAAAATGATCTCTAAGCTTCTCATAACAGAGAAACGATACTCTGCGCTCCAAAACAATCTGCCCCCTTCTCAGTGGCCAGCCTCCTCTATTTAAGAGTATAGCGGGAGGGATAAGTAACCGATTCCCTTCCATCATCTCAGCTGTTATCTTTTTTTATTATTGTTACAACCATACGCTAAGCTGAACCATGCAATTCGACCAAATCGTTGTCCAAGTGTTATGGTACCACGGCGTTCCATATTCTCGAAACGTTGAAACCAACTCCGTGCACATATGTTGACTCACAACACGTTGCAATGACCGTTACGCACATATGTTGCACCATACCATAGCTTCACACGTAACGTAACCGTTTGATGTCACCACTAACTTCGCGATTTCGCAGTAAGTGTGATAATTCTGTCGCAGCTAAGTCTGTCACAGCAGTGTGAAAAGTCTGTCGCAGCTAAGTCTGTCACAGTAGTGTGAAAAGTCTGTCACAACAGTGTGAAAAGTCTGTCGTAGCTAATTCTGTCGCAGCTAAGTCTGTTGTAGTTAAGTCTGTCACAGCAGTGTGATAAGTCTGTCACAGCAATGTGAAAAGTCTGTCACAGCTAAGTCTGTCACAGCAGTGTGAAAAGTCTGTCGCAGCTAAGTCTGTCACAGCAGTGTGAAAAGTCTATCGTAGCTAAGTCTGTCACAGCAGTGTGAAAAGTATGTCGCAACTATATATATGAGTTAAAACATATGTTATGTTCTTTGAACCATATATTAAATACCATTGTGCCATATTGGATCAGTGTAAATTAAAGATGAATAATCCTCCGGATGATTCTTCCTGCTGCAACACTTCATTAAGATTCCTAATGTCTCTGCAAGAAACGCCATGTCTACCCTCCAACATACTGGTTAAATTATTTGAGTATTCCCAGCACTTCCTTCCTCCTAACAAATCATGTTGGATCTGGCTAGTGAAATTAGCATTCATGCAACTCATCACTAGAATGACCCAATTAAGGCATATTGGCACCTTGGATAACGTGATTAACATAAAGATCATTTTTGTTGAGACGGGTAGCCTTGTTGGCAGCCTGATCTTTCCTTTGATTCAATGCTCGCAAAATATGATAAAATTTGATTGATCGAAAAGAGCGAGTAAGAATCTTGATTCCCTATAGAAGTCTATCTAATTCTAAATTTTTGAGTTAGCTAGGAACATTCATAGCTTGGATTATTATGCAAAGTCCCCGAAGACCATGGCTTCATCCACCCCAAGGTTTTTTGGTTTCTTCAATCCTTGCCACACGTCATAGGCTTCAACCATGTTGTTTGTATCAAGCCCAATGCTCCAGGAGTAATCTATTTCAATGTTTTCTTTGAGATTGTAGATAACCCCTCCCCCATCCGACTTCCTTTGGATTACCTTTCGAAGCTCCATCGAAGAACAATTTGAAAATATTCCTCTCCTTTCTCCAATTTTCAAATTGAGATTGGTCGATTCTTATCTCCCAAACTTCATGATGATGGATCACGAGGATAATACAATCTTTCGAGATATTAAAGCAATTTATCCATTCTAGTTCTTTTGGACTGAAAGGAGCCATGTTTTCAAGAAGGGAGAGGATATGAAGACAATCCCCCGTAAGGTCTTGAGATTTGGAGACAACTTGCGCTAGAGTATGTGTTGTTTCTCTAAAGATTTTGTTATTCCATTCCAACTAGAGTTCCCATACAATAAATTTTGGTAAAATCCACCAGCAATATTCAATGAGTGTGGTGATTTCTTGTCCCATGTGATGAAGAGCTGGGTGATACACTCTCGGAGATAGGAATTAGAAAACCATGGAGCTATCGCTTGATCCCAAAATTCCCAAGCGAAGAGACATTATAGGAACACGCGATCAAGTGTTTCTTTTCTTTCTCGGAAGAGAGGGCACTAGAAGGGGCTTGCAAACCCCCTTTTTTCCAATTTTTCTCCCATGAGTAATCTTTTATGAACAAGAGTCCACACAAACATATATACTTTGGGTACAATTCAATAGCTCAAGATGTGCTTCCAAACAATGGGATTTCCAGGAACATTAGGGAAAGTAGAGAAGAGTTTGTAACCTTGAGCTGAGGAATAAGACTCTGACATACCCCATCCTCATTTATATTTTGTTACTCTAGCGAAGGGCACCAATCCCTGCATATAAGAAAGAAGCATGAATTTTCTCCTTCCAAAAGAGGAGGACGGTCGGGTATGTTCCAAGTTTTCCAGGACCAGGAGGGATCACTGTTCTAGCTCGAAATATCCCAGATTGTTTTGAGGCCATGGTTTTCCATCCAAGCATGGAGATTCTAGGTTCCAGGAGTGACGCTGAGTGGAGGATTTCCTAGGATAGAGACCTTCCATATGCTGGTTTTGTTCTCATTTTCAGGGATCTAGGTCAAGTCCACTCTGAACAGAGGGAAATATTTTTGACAAAGTGTAAATATAGGAGACCCTTTTTTGACAATGGAATATTTGTCCAAACATCGCAATATGGTTCCAGAGAAGTGGTTTTCCTAAGAACTCTTGCTTCCTATTATGTTTCAGATATGTTAGGAACCCAAGGCTATATTCTGTAATTTAAGATCACGAATCTACAACACACCCTCCAAAATCAGCTTCTGAATCTTGTTTGAGCTTACCGGAGAAAATTTCCTTCCACCAATACATTTCCCTCCCTGCTAAAGGAACTTTCGGAGCAGACTCTCAATTGTGCACAAAATGTTTGAGGGTGTTAGCAGAATGGAAATTTGGTAAATATGAAGACTGCTCAAAACTTTTTAATTAATGTCAATTTCCCTACCAAGTTAATCTAGATTTCTCCTTGGGAGAGAATTCTCTTTTTTATTTTTTCCACCAGAGGGCTCAAATCTGCTGCTTTTGGAGAGGCTTTAAAAATTGGGACACCAAGATATTTCAAGGATTCCCAATTGGTGACACCCTCGATCCCAAGAATTCAAGAAATATCATACATCTCTCTTGGGTTGATGTTCCAACTATAAATATGGCTTTTCCTCAAATTTATCTTACTTCCTGAAGCTTTACAATAGGAGTCTAACTTGAATTTAAATCTTTTGGCAATATTTAGACTTTCTCGTCCTAAGAGAATAATGTCATCAACATACTGAGCATGATTGGTATCCTTAGAGCCACAGTCCATTCGTATACCAATTAGATCTTCGTATTTCCTAGATCGTTCCAATTGAAAGATGAGCACCGCTGCTTGAATCACATAGAGCATAGGGGGAAGAAGACATCTATGGAGAAACCCTATGGAGGCTTTAAAAAAGGAGGCCGATCTAGCATTGATGAGAGGGGAAATCCATGGTTTGTTGATGCAAGATTTAACCCATTGAATGAAAGCAGGATCAAAGCCAAATATCCTCCAATTAGCTCAAATAAGAAAGCATGTTAGACGTTGTCAAATGCATTAGCTAAATCAATTATTACCACCATACCTTTTTCTTTATTTCTCGTGCTAGAATGGATTTCCTCCTCAACCAAAATGATGTTGTCCCAAATTTTCCTTCCTTTATTGAAGCCTCCTTGATTTTCTGGAATGAGAGTGGGGAGGGTGTATTTTAATCTTTTGTCCATTAATTTGGTGATGATATTATATCCTATGTTGTATAAATAAATCGGTCAAAATCTATCGAAGGAGAGAGCATTTTTTTCTTTCGAGATGAGGGATAGAAAGGGTGAATTAGTGCTTCCTCCAATCTTGTTACAGTTTTTTGATTTCATCACCATTTGGTGTAGACATTTGTAGACAATATCCCAACAGTCATTAAGAAACCTTGTTGTAAATTCGTGGGGTCCATGTGCTTTATTCTCTTCCATATCCTCCATTGCATTCTTTACTTCTTCTAAAGTTATTGGCTTGGTGAGATTAATATTATCCTGTTTTTGCCATAAAGTTTGGGACTAAGTCCATTGTGGTTTGACTCTCATGGGCCTGATCTATATAGTCCTCAGAGTAAATTCAGATGAAATGCCTAACAAATTCTTATTTAATTTTATCAAATTAAAAGATCAACTGACCTTGGACCTGTATCTCTTTAACATCTTTAAAATTCTTACGGGCTTCGCCTTGCTTATGAAAGTAAGCAGTGTTACGTTCTCCTAGTTGAAGCCAAAGGATTCTTGACTTTTGTCTCCAGTATTCTTCTTTATGTCAGCATGTCGTATGCAAGGTTTGATGCAAGGCTACCTCTTTGTCAATGAGTGATTTGGTAATAGGATTTGATTCCATAATATGTTGGTGATCTTCCAACAAATGCTCGGATTTTGTTCTGGATTGAGAGCGAGAAATAAAGAGTTTTGACCAACCCTTGAGATCCTATTTAGTTCTACAAAGCTTTTCTTGCTAGACAAAGAAAGAATAACCAGAGACCGGGGATGACCAAGCTTCTTTGACAACCTCCAAGAAGTCATATTTGGTAGTACAAAGAGGACTGAAGTGAAAGGGGATGGGTCCCAAATTATAATATTTTTTAAATTCGAGAAAGATTGGTTTGTGATCAGACCGTCCAAATGGAAAAATATTAGAGGAGGGGTTTAGGCGTAATAAAAGGAAAGTGTGATGAACAAGAAACCTGTCTAATATATCCGCAATGTGGCCAGGTCCAAGGCTTATTCATCCATGTGAATTTACCATTGGCTGGAACAATATCAGTCATGTCCCATTCTAAGATGAGTTCATCAACTGGTTCTCGAATTGGATCCCAGACCATCGAACCTCCTCTTTTTTCAGATTAGTACAAGGTTACATTAAGATCTCCTACTAATATAATATTATCAAGATGAGTACCAATGGCAACTTCCTGGAGGAGATCTTGGAAAGCCTTTTTTTTCATACATAAAAGCAAGTACATAAATATTAAAGAGACAAACCTGGACACCCAAGTTTTTGTGTAGTAACCAAGAGAAAATCCAACGAGATCTTGACTTATTGACTACTAACTCAATTTTTTTATTGTCCCAAAGGATGTCGATTCCTTCCGAGGCTCCTCTAGAGCTGACTGCTAGTCCTCCTCCTTTTTTCCAAAATTTCAAACATGTATGGAGGAATGTTATTTCCTCCATCTTTGTCTCCTTGATGAGTAATAGGTCTGGTTGGGATATAGGGATCAAGTCTTTCATAGGCTCTTCCTTATTCTTTCTACCAAGTCCCATACAATTCCAGGAGAGAATCTTCATTACTTTCCTTTGATTGAGGTAGGGACCCCTTTAGAGGGTAGCCCTTGTTGTTTAGTATTTCTAGAGTTCTGAAGAATCCTTTCTAGCATTTGTTGGGATCCTTGGAACTTGTCCTTGTAAGTGGATTTCTCCCTATGTTCATTTGTTAATTTCCTTCCTCTTGTTTATTTTTTCTTAGTAGATGCATTCTTTCCTATTTCCCCTTCTTCTTCTTCTTCTGATTCTTCGAGTTTAGATTCATTCGTTGTTTCCTCTAGAGTTTCAACTTCCTCTGCACCTTCCACTACTGTCTCTTGATGGGCTACTGAAGCAATCTCTATTGCTTTCTTCAAGGCCTCTTTATCCTCAGTCTCCTCAATAATCACTAGATGGCCAAAACTGTTCCCACTAGATATGGGAAGAGTTTGTTTGATTTTTTTGGGGGGGGAGAGGAAACATGAGTGGTCATGGAGGGGCCATGTTTTTTAGCTTCTTTCTTTGGCCCTTGCGCAGCTTTGGGATTTATTTGGAATTCTTAGCAGCTTGGAATTCTTGGTGGGATTCTTGGTTCCGTGGACAATTCTTGTGGAACTTCCTGTATTCATGACATACTCTGCATTTGAAAGGCAATTGCTCATAGTCCAGTTTTTTGGAAGTGTGACCAGGTTCCAACCGTTATATTTAATGCTTCTGGTAGGTCGGCTTCCATATATACTTACACACATATGTGAGCACAATCATACTAGTACTTTGGTCTTTCCTTGTCAATAAATCGGCCTAGGGATTTTCCTATTAACTTCAAGGATTCAGGATTCTAACAGTGCATTAGCAAGTTTGCTAAACGAACCGAGACTGGGACGAATTTAGGGATGTCTACAACAGGGTCAAAGTACAGAGTCCACTTTTTCATATATAGACCCTACGGTCCAATCAAGTATGGACCATCCCTAAAGATCAGATCTCGATCTAATTTAGATTCAAAATCAAATGTAAAATATCCTTTGCCCACTCAGTAAGAGGCCACATTATGCGAAATTAGCGGCATCCAGTTTATCTGGACCTAGCTTTTAGTGGTTTTCAGGGATGGCCATAGCCCATTGAATGTGCCAATCAGAGCCCAATCTTCCAAAGACAATGCTACCCTCATGGTGTCCTCAGGAGGGAGGGAAACCACAAGGATATCGTCCAATTTTTTAACGAACTTTGTTGGCACGAATCCAAGGGATTTCTTACCTTGCGAAGAGACTAAGTGTGTAAATGAAACAACGTCTGAAGGAGAAAAATACGAGGGCTGCATCGATCATCCCTTGCTCGATGCCATAGCCAAAGCTACAAATCAACTGCTACAAACTCAACCTCGAATCCTTGAGCCTGAGCAATCTTAGAGGTTCAATCACCTAATAACCATCAGATTCATTGCTATTCCTATCCCAGTTTGTTCAAAGGAAATGTAATCCTAACAATCAGATCTCTTTCATATTCTCGATGGTTGGATTAATCGCATGAGCTAGCCAGCAATCTAACGCAATCGACCTTATAGAAATTTTGAAATGAAATAAAGAGGAGTTTGGATAACTTGTTAAATCCAATGTTTTATTTTTTAGCAGATAAAAAAACAAAAAAACAAAAACATACTTTTTCTATTCATCATTAAATAAAAAAGTACAAAACTTTCAAAAATTGTCTGAAAACTTGTATGTTCAAACTAGACCATCTGCCAAGATCTGAAATATCTTTATATAAAGTTACCGAGTCTATCTGAGAGATCAAAATAAGTTGTAGATCATGTATACATATTTCAATGTCAGTTATACCAATGAAAAATCATGCAGGTCCCAAAACACCAAGGACATGAGATTTAGTAGTCAAATATGTTAAAGGAACTAGAATCTGTTTCTATATTCTCCATCGCCTCTTCCCAAAATAGAATCCTGTCTTTTCCTTCCAAAGAAAATTTTAAAAGTTTATTGACCAGGTAAATCCAAATGTTTGGGACCTTATGGGTGGTCTATGGAGTTTTTTCATGACTTCTTTTATTTAGTTTGTCTTGATATTCTGAAAGTTGTGGAGGATTGTTGGTTGCAAGGGAAGGTAGGGGGATCCTTTAATGACACATTCTTAGCCCTTGTTCCAAATTCTTTTTATCCTTCATACTTCTTGGATTTCATACCTATTTGTTTATGTAATCTATTTTATAATCTTATTGCAAAAAATATAGCTATTCATATTAATAAAATCATGTATGAGGTTATGTCAAAAGATCAATTTGGGTTTCTAGAAAGAGGTAGATTCTAGATGCAATGGGGGTTTCCGAGGACGGTTCACACTCTATGAAAGTCAAAAATTTTGAAGCATTGTTCCTCATGATGGATTTAGTCAAATACTTTGACAATGTGGATTTGTCTTTCTTAAGGATTGCTTTGTTGCAAGTTAGGGTAAGTTTAGAGGCCACAATTTGGATAATAGTTTGTGTTTCTTCAACAAATTTTGCTTTTCATGTAAATGGAGTTTGTTTTTTTGATTTTTTGATGATGTGCTTATTGAAAGATTAGGAAGTCTATTGGAATGGATCCACCTCAAATATCTTTTATAGGTTTTTCATGAAGTTTTAGGAATGGAATTTAGTCGAGATAAATCCATCTTTCTCCATAATGAAGTGTCTGCGGATATGTTGGAGCATATAAAATCCTTGTTTCCCTTTAAAATTGATCCTTTGGAGAATGATTTTAAATATTTAGGTTATGTTCTTAAGCCTAATACCTACAAGAAGGAGGAATGGTTATGGATTGTCAAAAAAATGGAGAATAAAATAGATCTATGGTGCTACATATGGATATCCTTATGAGGAAGGGTGATTATGATTAAATTTATTCTAGAAAGCATTCATTTTTTTCGTCCTTAGAAAAATATTCTAAAATAATTCTGGATATGATAAGGAAAAGATGTTTCTTCTTCCTATGGGATGGGAATAGGAACAAGGATAGGTACCACCTGGTCAAATGGAATTTTCTATCTAAACCGAAAAAGGAAGGTGGTTGGGGATTTTAAAATATCTTTTGGTTCAAAAAATCTCTTGGTATGAAGATCCTATGGAGATTCTTATTTGACAATGGCTTACAGGGAATTGTGATCTGTCACAAATATTTTAAAGGGAATTTTGTTGTTGGTTGGATTCATGAGCCTTCTAAGTCTATATTTGGGTCTCAAACTCTTAGAAGGTGTTTTATTTAGGATTTTCAGTTATTGGGAATTGGGTGGCCTCAAAAATAGGAAATGGTACTAGTTTTATTATTGGAGAAAATACTTGGGTGGATGGATCAGATAATTTCAATATATCGATCACTTTTATAACTGCTCTAAGGTCCAATGATGATGATCGTCTAGTTTGGTCTTGGAATGAGGATTTGAGGTAGTTATCTACAAAATTATCCTATGAATCTATTTTTTATGATGACCATGAGGACTACAACAAAAGATGGTTTTAATTCTATGGAATTGGAATTTCCCCTTTATAGTAAAATTTTTCATTTGGTTGGTCTTAGCCAACAAGATCCTTACTTGGGACAACTTTTGGAAGAAAGTGGGATGTGGTCCAAATATATACATGTTGTTTAATTTAGAGGGGAAGACTATGAATCATCCCTTTGTCCATTGTGCATTCACCAAAGTGATATGAAACGAGGTAAAATCCACTCTAAACATTGGTATTTCATGGGTCTCTTGTTTGTTTGAGTTAGTATCTCTAAGTGGATTATAGAGCCATCTTTGTCCAATCATTAATATCTTTCTTCTTTTTATTTCTTGTGGTATACAGATTCATAGGAATCAACTTGTGTTTGAGAATAAACCCAAAGATCATAATTTGGTAGTATAGAATATTTAGGGTTCTTATAAATAATTTTATAAAAAGGAACAAGTTGTTGTTGTAAGGATTAATCAGTTCCCATATGTTGATTGGAAAAATCGTGTAGGATTCTTTAATGGAGATTTTCAAGGTAAGAATGGTCTTTGTGAAGCTAGAATGGTTCTTCAACTAGATGGAGGGAACTATTTGATGCTTAAGCTTGGAGATAAGAATGGAACAACTTACTAAAGCATAGCTAATTTCCCCTTGGGGATTATTTCTCTTTGCTAATCATCATAATATTGGTAGCCTTAAAGTGTTTGGGGATTCCAAGGCCATAATTGATTGGGATTATAGGAGGGATTGGTTAGAAGTGCTAACTTTGGAATGGTGGAAGCTAAGGATCATATTATTATAGGTATCCTTTTAGGATCTTTCCTTAATTCATGCACATGGAGAATACAACACTATGGAACATTCCATTTTAAAGGAAGCTTTGAGATTAAAGAAGGATTGCTCTCCTTTATGGAATTTTAGGATGATGTAGTGGTTTCTGAAGGATCTTTGTAGGACTTCTAGTCTTGTTTATGATTGATATTATTTTCTTTGTTTTTTGATCAAATCCTTTATTTTTTGGTAAAAATATATAATAGTATCTTTTGTTTGAAGGTATAATCCCTCGATTGGATTTTGAGAAAAATATGTAAATCAAGTCAATATGAAGTTGAATTTGGAATGTTGGTTTAGTTTTTCTTGTTGAAAGAAATAAATCTTGATGTCATCCTTTCAATGCAATAAAGATTCTAAGAAAACTCTTCCTATAAATGGATTTCCCCAATAATATATGTTCTTGATTATATACTTAACATAGAAACATTTAGGTCCCTAAGTGTATGATTCTAGACACACTTTTATGAAAGTTATATTGAATGGGATTAGTTTGTGGCTAAAATTGTGTAAACACATTGAACTATATATTTGAAATTGGTTTGAGCTATCCCTATGACCTATTTTCTACATCCACTAACAACTAATATTAGCATTACCATCATGGTTGTACATTGAATACAAATATGGATGTGCATCTCTAAGCTAATGTACATCACTGAGTTTTTTTTGGAAGATATACTGATAAACATATATGATTAAGATACTTTTGGAGTTTCACATGGTTCATATTAGGGGTTTTTCTCCTTTTGAAAGTAATTTTAGACACATGTTTTAAGAGAAACAACCATATATGAAGCTACAATGGCCCAAATTGAGTTCCACCTATGGAGTTGGAAAGAAGAAAAAATATACTGTCTCAAATGCAAAGACCACACTTATAGATATGAAAGGGGATGCATCATGTACCGTACAAGTTCAATCTAAACATCAATCCCTCTACTTCTAACATCGATAATCTATTTTGAACCAAACTTTGGATTACTTATAATAAAAATAACCATTTTACAATTTTTTTTTGTTAAAATTACTAAAAAATAAAAAAAATTTCAATCAATGAATAGAATTGATTTTTGGTTTTTAGGATGTTTTAAACAAATTTTACAAAATTTCCATTAAAACTACTAAATAAAAACAAGAATTTCAATCAATCCATAGAATAATTGATTTTCAAAGGTTTTGAGTTGCCTACCTATTGGTGTAGAGGCCATGGTAGCAAGAGGTGGTGGCTAGTGGCAAGTCATATTCCACGGCCAGGTTGACACAATCGATGGTGATGGAAAGTGACAGTTCTCTTCACCCCTTTTTCAAGTTGCTAGTTTCTTCTCACTCTTGCTCCTTTGCAACAAATAGAGTGAAATAAGTTGAGGTTAGTTTCTTTGTTTTCTTTGATACCCACTCGAGGAATTCAATCAAGAGCTCTATCGAGCTATTAAATTCCATAGGTGCAAAATTTCCTGTGACCTTCTGTTTTAAGATTTTCGTCGGACACAATAGCATGATCAAGCTTTGAGGATCAATCGAGAAAAGGTACTCGATCGAGCTTCAGATCTCTATTGAGGGTTTTTATAACCATTGATCTATCTTGATAACGCAATCTAGGGCTACACAAACCCTCAAAGGAGCTTCTTAAAATAGCTCAATCGAGTGTTTTATTAATCCCTCGATCCAGATTTCTAAATCTCGATTGAGGGCTTATCAATAGCTCGATCAAGACCTTTCTTACCATGCTTGCACCCTCTACATACCAAAAGGTGTACCCATCTTTATATGAACACCCATACTTTGATTATTGAGACTATCAAGTATATGGTTTTTTTCAAATAAAACAACTTTAGATATGGATTAAGGGTACTTTCCCAAACAAATAAAAATAACAAAAAAAAAAATCTAAAGTAAAAGTCAAGAAAATGAATTAAAAATACATACTAGTAAATTTAATGATCCTTTAAAGAATCAGTGATTAAATTCATTGATTCCATGTATTAAATGGGATATGTTGTGCATTTATCTATTAAATTTGTCCTTGATCTTTTAAATAAAAAAGAATTAATCATTTATATAAATTTTTGAAAATTTTTTGGAAACTTTTAAAAATATTTTATGGAATAATATATAACATAAATGTATATCCTTTCATAACTTTTATTTTGATAAGAATACAAATGAAAAATATCACATTATTATATTAAATTTATGCATTCCAAATAAATTTGGTTTTATAGTAATTCCAAATTTCATGAACTAAGGAAATATGGTTAGAAGGGATATTTAGATGGATATTTTTGGAATTTTTTTATTAGGTTATTCTTTTAGAATATATTATATGTGTGTGGGGTTTTTAGTTTTTATATTTTGATTTAAAATACTTTATGGTATTTATTTTTTCATAAAAGATTGAAAAATATATTAACAAGATTAGTCCACAAATAAATATCAATACACAATAAAAGTTCCTTACATTAATCATTAGTATAAATTTATCTTAAGCCAAATATATTATGTCAAGATGGATTAAATCCTTTAAAAGTGCAATCTTTTTACTCAAATAGATATAGCCTAATGTGAGGGAGAAGTGTAATTTCATGCTGAACTTGAACTTGACATGTGTCACTTTAATAATAATAATAATAAGTAAATAAAAAAATAATGAAACTCTGATATTTCTTGCTATGCAATTTTCACTAGTTTAGAGGGCACTTTAATGATATAGAAGACATGATTTTATGCTACATAAATTACTTTGGAAATGATCAAATTGTCAAAGTTAATAAGACAATCATTATACTTGGACTCCAAGACACCCATCCGAATTGTGAATGTTGGAAAAATAATAGTTAAGGTTATGGTATACTATATTGTATTATTATCACCATTCACATTAGTAATATGACCAGTCATAGGTGTATAGGAAACTTTTCATGGAGTCCAAGAGACCTCTTAGAAGATTAAAATAATAGTAGTATATCAATATATTTATATATGTTTCATATTAATGAAATGTGATTGGCTCTATGCTTTACTATGACTCATCCTAACAATTTGAAGTTATAAAATTATTAATATCACTTTATTATAATTTATCCTAACAATTTTAAAACTATAAAATTTTCAATGTAAAACTACATATTTAAACTAAAAATACTTAGAAGAAAAAACAAAAATTCAACATACATAAAAAGTTATTATTATATCACAACCTTACAACACCTAAACCATATTATGTCACAACCTTGTCCCACCCAAACTATAAATAAAAACTAAGTTACTTACCCATAAATCCAAATTCTATTGAGTTCACTTGTCTTACTAACTTGTATTAGCCTTATCTTACTAAATTGTGAATACAAAGAAACATACATCATTTCAACATTGAAAAAAATACTTAATAAAATCTCCTTTATATTACAAATCATAAGTTTCAAATTGACAAATTTAATATGGTTATTATCATTTCTTAAATTTTAAATATTAAAATAATTTGTTATTTCATATATAAATATATATAAAAATGAGTTATTAAAAATTAATATTCAAATTTACATATTATTATTATTAAATTAAACTTGTTCTTTAATAATAAATATAATGTTTAACAGTCCTGAAATAAATAAAAAAGCTACAAATTAGTCAACTCTTTTTTATAGCATTTTAATTTGCAAACTCTTTGATATGTTGATTCTTATTGATGAAACATTAGCAAGATGGAAAACCTCCTTGGAAAGAGTAAAGAACACATAATAGTATGCCCTAATATATAATACTATGTTAGCATCGTCTTAAACAAAAAATTATATTTACATATTTTTGGAGAAGATATTAAAGGAATGGTTTATTTATTAAATTGATACTTTTAGGGTATAAATTTTCATGAATTTAGCAAGTTTAATATTCAAATTACTTAATTTCAACCAATTTTACTGAATTTTGAAAAAAATATCATAAATTTTAATTATTTATATAACAAATTTTATTAAATATCAATAAAATATCATAAACACACAAAAAAAATCCAAATCATAACTTATTTATTTAAACATTTAAGTAAATAACTAATCAAGTAACATAACTGTAGATAATATCATTAAATACAATTTATTTTAATTTATCTTTACTTATTACCATAAAAAATAACCAAATATATCAATCACATAATTTACATTATTAAAAATATTAATTATATAATTCATATCACTTGTAAGTGATCAATATAAATATAAATAAAGAAGTAAGCTAAACTCTAAATAATTTATCACTTCTAAGTAATTAATATAAATAAAGATAAAAGTAACCTAAACTCTAAATAATTTAAATAATTCAAACAGAATAACTTAAAAAACCTTGCTAAAATCCAACCAAGATGTCTAGAGTTTAACTTACTCATTAGATCCAATCATATTTTTTAGATTAAAAAATATGACTTTAAATAACAATGAAAATTTGACTTTGTATTGATTAACTTGTACTAATATTCAGACCCTATTCAGTCTATTATAGGTCATTTGCAGGTCAGTTAATGTTATTTGCAGGTCATTTAGTGTCACAATAGTATGTTTTATGTCAGTTGAATCTCAAACTGCTTAAGATTCATCTGCTCCCACAACATTAAATGGCCTGCAGCAAGCTGAATATTGCTCACCCAAATAAAGCAGATAGAACAGCACTAAACTTTCATGATTAAGATGTGTTGACTAACTTGTACTAAGATGCAGACTCACAACTACAAGATGCAGACTCACAACAGAGCAGGTAGGAAGGGACGATATAAGATTAGACTGATAGAAGATTGAACAATTTTACTTTGTTTTTTATTTTTAAATTATTTTCGCTTGAAACCACATAAGAATTCTTGAAGTTGTTCATGTGAAAGTTAAAAAAGTATGTTTCAATAGAGTAATGTTTTTGTTTTCACACCAGTCAATATAATTTCACTATACTCTGTCGGCAGGTATCATAAAGTCATTGGAATTTTCATGGTCGGCAGGTATCATAAAGTCATTGGAATTTTCATGGTCGGCAGGTATCATAAAGTCATTGGAATTTTCATGGTAACATCAATTCAAGGGTCAATCACTTCGAAAATATGAGGTAGTTGAAATAAAATGTCTCACAATATTATATCATGTCCAATTATCTATTCCCAAAAAGCAGACGTCCAAAAATTCGTACGGTTGAGAGGACAGAATAAATGTGCAAATGAGACCGTTGCATGTCTATTCAAAAATAATATGTGAAGAGAAGGAACTGTGAATTTGTATATACAGAAATGGCGATTAATAATTAGTTTGTTGAGTAGGATTTAATTTGATATAGTAAGTTATTAAATCTAAAACGGTTTGAGATTCAACGACCTACTATGTGAACTGGTTAATTTTCGTCCACAAAATACAGTCATGTCCACTTGCGCCTGTGTATACGCAATGAGGCCGAGAGCACGAAAGTGAAAGAGGAAAGGCACTTGACTTTAGGACCAACGTCCTTTCCACACATAATTCCACCAAATTGTAGAAAATGGAGCAGATTAAAAAGAAGAATTAATAATAATACATGAAAACTCCAAATAAATGAAAGTGCAGTTTTCATTATTTATGTTCTAACCTTTGTTGTTGCCTCCTGTAGCTGCGTCAGCCAACACCAATGTGACCTGAACCTCCTGTAGCTGCGTCAGCCAACACCAATGTGACCTGAACCAACAATCTCTTGTGTAGGAGTCGTCGTCTTCGTCTTTGAAGACAATCTGAACCAACACTTCTTCTTGCTATACGAGACAAAGGGGACAAAGATTCAACAAGGTGACATCATTGGGGACTGTGCAATGGACTTTTCAGTTCAAGGTGAAGTATACTCTTGACATTGTTGTTACCACTCTACGAAAAGGTTAACATGGTTAGAATCAGGGTTAAATTCAACCTGAATTTAGGTGGTACTTATATGTAAAAAGTTTTCAAATTATAACACTAATAGTGTTATAGTTAAATTTGAAAGTTAATTCTAGAGTAAAACTGGTAGTTGGGAGGAATATTGTTATATTTTCTATTTGGTTTTAAATTTCACTATGTTATGTAATCAATATGTAATTAATGATTCCTTGATTCTTAAGGGATAGAAGTCATATTTTCCAAGTGAAAAAAATTGAAAATTGTAAAATTGTTGAACAAGAATCTATGAATAAATATATACTCTCATTTCTTATATTGTTCTAATCAAATAGAGAAAGGAAGTAAGTTGAAAGCAAGCATGCCTTGTTTTTTGTTTGAAATTATTGTTTCATTTGTTGAATATGTGGCATGGTTCTATGAAGCATGCTCCAGCTATGGCCTTAATGTTTAATATATAAGTAATCAATCAATCACAAATCATTGCAATTTGATTCTCCACATAATGAATACATCCAACACTTTATTAGTGTTTTTGGGACAACATAATTTAATTCATTGTCAATATCCACTAATTAGTGCATGCAAATTGCAATATTATAATGACTCTTCAACATTGAACAAATTTGCTAAGTTTAAATCATATGTACAAATAATCCAAAGTATTGCAAGAAAACAAGTGAATGACTCCATGCTCCTCATTTTGGATATGGTGGCTTCCAAAATACTAAAGGGAAGTGAAAAGACACAAGTTTGAGGTAACAACATATCTTTAAGTTTTAAACTATCCATTGATTTTGGGTTGTTAAATGGATATGTAGTGTATTAGATTCCTATATAAATTTTGCAAAAGTTCTTTTTTTATGGTAGACAATACTTAATAGTAATGTGACAAAAAAGAAAGAATTCTCAAAACAAAACATAATGAAAGATGTATGAATAGAATTCAATAGGTTCATTAGAAGCATTATACTAGTGTCTCTAATAGAGTTTGGTTCATCAATGGTGGAATGAGATAGGGTATATGAAATTTGAAATAAGTTTAGTAAAGAAAAATCTTAAATATTTCTCTTTTTTTATCTAATACCTAATGCTTTTTGGTCTTATATATTGGAAAGAATTTGAATTTTATATGAAATTTTCTTATTTGTATATATTTTTTTATAATGTTATGTGAAATGCATATTCATAGTTTTTTGTTTTTGTTTTAAAACTATAATAGTATGTATCAAAATAAAATGTTTTTATTTTTATTTTTTTATCATAATAACAATTCCAAATTTCTCTTGTATTTGGAAAACAAAAAAATACACATATAATATATTATATTGATGAAAATAAATAAATATCCAATGTTATAAGAAGAATAGTTAAAAAAAACTATAAAAAAAATTACTTTTTTTTTTTTTTTTTTTTTTTTTTCAGATGGAAAGATCCACAAAAAACCCAGCAATACTTCCCCACATTTGTGGATGGTAGAGGTGGTAAACCGCCGGCCATCCTAGTAGAAGGCCTAACCCCAGAGGACTCAAGGCTCAAACCCGTGACCTCCCCCCGAACCAAGAGAGTGTAAGCACGTCTTACCAATTGAGCTAACCCTTGGGGCTTTAAAAAAAAAAAAAATTACTTTATGGGTAAGAGTGCCCCTCATCACTAGAATGACCCACTTAAGGAATATTGGCACTTTGGATAACGTGATTAAAATAAAGATCATTTTTGTTGAGACGGTGTAATACCCTCTAAATTAATAATTATTAATTCTGTTGGAAAATACTTTGCTTAATATTTTATTATTCTTTTACACGAAAGCCAAGAATAGAACATTTTGTAATAAAATCATTCCTTATTAATAAAATATGCTGAAGGAAAACAAAAGTGGAAGTAGCTATTGAAAGAGTGTTCGTTGACCCACAAGAGGGAAATGACAAGTGGCAGAGACCACTGAGTGAGAACTCAAGATGCAGGAGGCATCATCCCCAAAAATTAGGTCTGCACTCCTAGTTGAGTTGCTAAAGAAAAGAAGTCTCATAAATGACCAAGTCCTAGGAAAAATACTATTTAATAGTATGTCCATGAGCAGCAAGAGGCTAGCATTGGTTGGGGATTAACATCTGTGTAATGTAAGAGATGGCACATTGATATATTTTTCTCGTGTGGTTCAGCGAACAGGTGTTATAGCAGATTTCACCACTCTAGGTGAATCACACTTTGTATGGCCTTCCCCTGTCCCGTTGCAGACTCTTTAGACCCCATGGACTATCTTTTATCCTTTGATGTTTCCTTGATCATCCTTAAAACTATATGAAAAATGATATACGCGGCTTTTTACCCGATAACCGCGTACATACGCGGGTTTGACCACTATAACCGCGTACATCGGGATGTGTGCATAATCCAAATCCTTTTGGAGTTTTCCTTGACATGGATCCGACTCATTCGACTCCTGGCCTTCCATATGCCTTGAGATCGCTTGGATTCGACCCTTCATTATCCCTTGTGAAGCTATATAAGGAACCCCTTGGTACATTGAAGGCATATAGAGAGATTGAGAGCAAAGAAACTATAGTCCATTGTTGCCGGAATTTGTACTTGAGTCTGCATCCCTTTGTCCCTTGGAGCACTTTTGTGTTCTTCCCAAGCTTGCCTTTTGCTAGTGAGCTTGCTATCGTGAGATGGAGGATTGAGCCGGGTGGAGGCCCAAGTGGGGGATTCAATTTCTCCGGTTCACAGACGTGCCGTCAGAGGTTGTATCTATCTTGTAATCTTTGATTTATATTAATGGAAATATCTTTTCTTGTCCAATGATGTGTATTTGAGTAAATATTGTATCCATTGGAATATGTCAAATGCTTTTACATTATTGATTATATATGCTAGAATAGATCTAACACCATGATATATAGTATGCTTATATTGTTTACTTGTTGTTGAGGAAGTATTATATCAATTCAAGCTGAAGATTGGAAAGCTCAATGGGGATCTACTTCAACCGTCCGGAATAAGGTACGAGGTCTGATCCTTTAGTGTTAGACATTTTATTTCTATTGCATATTGGGAAAGATTGATTTCTAGAGTCAAAGCTGTCTGTTGTGGTACCCCAAGCCATAGGAATTTCTCTCCGTAACAACAGGCTTGAGGGTTCTACAACAAGTAATTTGGATGTTGTGGAGTTGGTTGGGAGGAACAACATCTCCACTTTTGTTTTCCCAGCATTGGTGCCAAGTTCCTACTCTGTTTTGTTTTCTTAGGACTAATTCTAGTTACAGTAGGACGTGTATGTTTTATCTTTATGTGTATGTGAAATATTCATGTACAATTACATATCCAAGCAGTAGGGTTATGCATTTCTGTAGAATTGAATATCACCGGTTCTTTGAAGTATATTCGATCTGTAGAATGTTATTACTGTAGTGACTGATAACTCGTTATGAGCATAAGTTAGTAGAACTGGTTGTTGTTGATATAGTTTCGAATCCAATACTTGAATAATTTAGAACTCATGACTCTGTATATAATGGATTGAATCCTCGGTTTCTTTTTAAAATGTGTCGTGTATTCCTACTTTAACTAGACATTGTCTGTTCATATCGTTTTCGCTCAACCTAATTATGCTTATTGGAATGTGGACTGAATCTATAATGTTCTTATAGTGTAGATCGGTATTATGCCTATGTCGCAAATGAAAATTCTTTTTTTTTACACATAGGAAACCTTAAAAATTTGTCGTCTGAATCCCTAATCAACTTAGCGCAGTTAGGGATTGACTATTAGAATTATGAACAAAGAAGACATAATCAAAGAAGGGTTAAGCATCAAGTTAATCTTCAGTTCAATTTGGCTTACAATAAATCAAAACCCCAAATCAAACCATAAACACTTGAATCCGCAAAGTTAAATGTTGACCCACAAAATAGGGAGATCAACGGTTGAGAATAGTCGCTGAGATTTTATTGTGGAATCCGCAAAGAAGTAGATTGACGGTCGAGATTGTATCTGCAAAGAAGATCAACGGATGATAATAGTCGTAGAGGTTTCATTGTGGAATCCACAAAGAAGTAGATCAATGGTCGAGACTTAAGCCGCAAGAAATCAACGGTGCGGAAAGGAAAAATATTAAGTTAATGAAATTTGTAGTTTCCGCAACCCGCAACCCGCAATTTGCATTTGTAGAATGCGGAAGGCGGGAAGAAAAAGATCAAGTTAATGGAATTTGGAGTTTCTACAACCCGTAACCCGCAATCCACATTTGCAGAATGCGGAAGGCAGGAAGTAAAGATTAAGTTCATGGATTTTGGAGTTTTCGCGACCCGCAACCCACAATCCGTATTTGCAGAATGCGGAATGTGGAAGGAGGGAAGTAAAATATTAAGTTCACATATTTTAGAGTTTTAGTGACCCGCAATCTACATTTACGGAATGTGGAATTCGGAAGGCGGGAAGTAAAAGATTAAGTTCACGGATTTTGGAGTTTTTGTGACCCGCAATCCGCATTTGCAGAATGCGAAATGCGGAAGTTCGGAAGTAAAAGATTAAGTTCACATATTTTGGAGTTTCCACAGCCCACAATCTGCAATCCGCATTTGCGGAATACAGAATTCCGAAGGAGAAAAGTAAATGATTAATTTAACGGAAACTGGAGTTTGCGCAACTCGAAATCCTCATCACGTTAATATCGACGGTCAGGGTGGATTCCATACGGAATCAATGGTGCGGAAGGTAAATGATTTATTTAACGGAATTTTGGATTCCACATTCTACATTGCAGAATGCAGAATGCAGAACACAGAATCGAAACTACGGAATGGTTCTTATGGAAGAACTGTAACTTAGCTTTTGAGTTTTCATTTGGAAATCTATTCTTTTGGAAAAGGGTTTCTAAGTTTTTAAGGTGATGATGATAATTTCTTATGACGAGGGTTATGCTTTAAACTCTTTATTTTGTTTGTAATGCTTCATAACAGTTAGGTGTTTTATTAATATGTCTGAAGATATATGGTTATAGATTTTTTTTATGTTTGAAATTTGAGGTATGTTACATACGGTATTAGAGCCACGGGTTTCAATCCTGTCACCTTTTGGGAACATCGAGTTCTGTTGAATCAGAGAAACCTTATTCTACCATTAGAAGTTTTTCTTGGATTGTTTAGTATACATACAAGCTATTCTGCAGAGCCACAGGTTTAACCCTGTCACCTCTTGGGGACATCTAGTTCCATTGAAGCACACTAAATAGAAATCATCTTTGGCATGATAAATCCTGGTTAATGTACTATGGTTGTGTTATCACATATATAGTAGTCGAGCTACCATATTCTATTTTTCAGATTTCATTACACTTTTCAGCCAGTTCTCTTACATATGAGATGTTGAGATGAGCATCTATGATGGATCATTATTCGATGATGGACTATAGTACTCTCCCATGCCATGATTGAGTCTCAGGACACTCAAATTTGAGGACTGGTGTAGTCATTTAGCCATTTGTAGAGCAGTCAGTAGTGCCCAGAGTTGCATCAGTAGTTTTTCATTCGACAGATGTTGGTTCAGATTGATGGTTTACATGTACATGAATTAGCAGATATTATCTTGTGTTATGGTTATAATTGCTTTTATATTCATTCTTGTGACATGTCTTAGCATCTAGTGTCATGATATGGTGGTCATATAAATATGTGGACTTGGATGTATTGATATTATTTATGTATGTCCCTACTTAGACCTAGAAGTTCTTGACCCATACTCATTGCTTTTACCCTCCTTAGGGAGAATAGAGGTGATCATTCCCACCATACTTTGACTTGATAGTGTTGGTTTCATTGTTCACTATCTCCACCCATCCATTTCCTTCCAGTTATGTTTTCATCCCAACCTACTACTTGACTTGTGGCATGGAGGATATTTCCCCACTAGAGCCTCTGTGCTAGACAAGTTTCCCCGTTTATTTGTGTCTTGGCTTTGAGTTGCCTAGGTTGTGTTGGCTAAACCTAAAGCAAATAGCGGTACCATCAATACAATGTATTTGGAAATGAAATGAATATCTTATGAAAAATACCATTCATGAAAAGTAGTGTTATTAAACATACATGAATGCAAGGAAAGCTTAATGAAATTGGGTTTGAAGTATATTGAAATGAATACCTTAAAACATTCATGAAAAGTAGTGTTTTTAAACATACATGAATGCATGAAGCCTCAATAATAAAAATCCGTGTAATAAATGCATGGAACAAGGCTATGGAAATTCGAAGGCCCAAAAAGAAATGGTTCTTAAAAATTTATATCTAAAGATTGTTGGACTCACTTGTATTTGATTTGGATTGTGAGCATTTGTCAAGGTGAGTAAGCACCTCTGAACGTAACTTATCCATTTGTGAGACACTGCCATTCCCTCTGTTGTTGCTTGTCCTGCATATGCTAGAGTGAGTATCCCCTTTCCATATCCAAAGTGTCGCAGTGTCAAGTTGGTAGTCACCCTTTATCCGAACCATTTGATTTTTACCTTCACCCTTCACTGGCAAATTGATTACAACTATGAAGTGAGTATGGTCTTGAAAGTCTGGTCTAAGTTATAGTTAATTAATGAGACTCTATATTTGGTTGATAGATCGCTAGTGAGATGATTACTACTTGTTATAATTGTTATTTGACTGATTTGTAAAGCATGTCTTAACCTTTGAGCACTTGCACCAGATGGATGTTAGCTTAGCAGTTGGGTTATATTATTAATTACTTGATCATTTACAGATTATTATTTTATCTGTCTGGGCATATTGGATATTATTCTTGATCATGCAGAGATCTGTAGGGTGTATGAGTATGCACCTTACATGGATTTGGACTCCCTGAGTCCAATGAGACAGCTTTTTTTTAGTTCTGGGAAGTTATAGTGATGATTTGTCTTAGTGTACCATTTTGGTGCAGTTTTGCCATGTTGAATGGCCTGTCAGAGTAGAGAGGTGATTTGATTGGTTCACCTAGGGTGCTATATGATAAGGGGGTGGTCCATCCACTTGTTTTTACCATATTACCCCCCTCCTAGAGAGCCTGGTGGGATCAGTTTGACAACGCTGGTTCTCTAGAGGCAGTTTGAACCATATCACATTTCTTAAGGTAGATTAAAAATAATAAAAATGGCTACTGAAGAATTCGATTTGGGCTACTGAGGAAAGGAAATGGAATGGGATGAGTTTTGATGATGAGTTTAATGTCTTCCACTCCTTCTCCAGTAGTTTTAGCACTTGGATGGACCTACATCCATCTCTCCAGCATATTTTATTATTTTTCTCGAGCTTTTGGAGGCTCACAATTTCCTCAGAGAGGCAGTATTTTGCATTAAAAAAAATATTTTATTTTATTGTGCCATGGAGACACATTAGGGGAGTTATTTAACACCCCCTGGACCCACCATGATATTTTTTATTTATTTATTGAGTGAGATCACCTCTCCCAGGGTGATTTGGTCCATTGATATATTATATTATTGTATTGATCCATGTACTTTATGTTGAGCTCATCTCAATCGTTGATTAGAACATTTTGATCTTTTAATCTTAGCCACTCATTTGAAAAGTGGTTATGATTTTGGTTCTCTCATTCTTATTAAAGGAGGGAGCTTCTCATTGTAAAAGGGTCTTTGGCTCTTGGATCTGGATAATAGAAAAACTATTCTTGTGGGATTTTTTGGATCTCCTTTGCATCTGGTGTTCTTCGATGGTGATTGGAAATTCAATTGCTTCCTAGCATTTGGGTATTTATTGTGAGATCTATATTTTTTGGAAACATTGTTTTGTCTACAAGAGGGCGACATCACTTGGGATTTTTTGTAGGGCTTCCTCAACTCGCTTGTTTGGCATCACTTGTATCAGGGGGTTTTCATTAGTATCATTATGATCTATGATTTCATCTTGTTATTTTTCTGTAGCGTTGGTTCTTTTCTATTGACGCATCAAATCTGATATGGTTGACGTTTGTTGTGCAGGAGAGAGGGCGCATTGGATTCCTTGGGAAAATCCTTTTACATAGAGGCTTCCTCCAAATCTTCTCAAATTGATCGAGACAGAATAAATCATCATTAGCAAGGAATGTACAAGGTTATCCAAGTAAGATCTATAGGTTAGTTCTTCTTTTCTTGATCTCAATCCATTGGCATCTTCATTTTCATGTTAAAACCCTAAATATAAAAAATAAAAAAATATTATAGATCAAACTGCTTTATCTCTTGGCAAACCATTTCTAGGTTTTGTAGATCGGGACAAACCCTAATTGGGGCTTCCTAGATGTTTTGCTTAGGTGACTCCATCGGGCCCAAATCCCAAGGCACTGCTCTCTAAACCCTTGCGCTACCCCTCATTTGGCCATTTTCTCTTGCAATTTGATCTTGTTCCTGAGGATCATGTGCTTTTATATTGTCATACCTTCTTTCAAGTCTATCTCGTGGTACTAGGTGGCCCCAATCCTTTTTTTACCCTCCCTGTATTGGTCAGGTTTCCCAATGTAGTGGATATTGTCATCTTTTGCTAGTACCTTGATTCTAGATCTAGTAATAGGCTCATAAGTCACTTGTATTTCAAACTTGGGTCAAATTTCACACCTCATAAACCCCTAATCCAGGCCCTGATTCACCTTGTGACTTCATCCATAGATCTAGGGTTTACTTCACCTTACACCTTACGTACTTCAACCTCATTTGATTTGATCTAGTGTCTTGCTTTGATCTCTCTTGTCCAGAGTAGATCTGGGTCTCCCCCATTGTTGTCTTGAGCTAAGATAACATCAAGTGAAGATTGCCTCGATTGGTGTGACAACAATCCATTTGGGAGTCGAGGCTATCTTGGTTCCACCTCTTTAGTTTCCCATCCCTCTACCATCCATCCCGGATCCACCTCATAGAGGCAACTACAAGTTTGGTGATAATAGGATGTGTATTCAAATTGATGGATTCTAATCAATGCATTCTAGTGGAGGTACTAACGGGGATGCTCGTATGGTAAGTGATGCATGAAGGGTTGTCTCTAGTGGAAATTACATGATTATTATAAGAATGAAATAGATTAAGGTATTATGGATTAATGAGCAGGCATGCATGAGGATCGCTATAAAAATAATTTTAGTTGATGATTAATTGCTTCTTGAATGAGTTCTGAGAAGAAATATGCTCTGAAATTGTAGAAATTCAGGCCTGCAGTAGATTAATTTCACTCACAGCAATTAACAATTGATCATGCAAATTATCAACAATGGAGACTGAATATGGAGCTGTAACACAAAATTATATTAACTGAGTGTACAATAGCCAACACTGTAATATCATAGGCTACTGAATATATAGAATACATGAGCAAATTGAATGCATAAGGAAGCATCCAAATCTAGCATAAAGCAGGCTTACCCAAAATAGGCAAATCCCCCATAGGTATAAAAAGCTGATCCCAAATCTATCAAGGACCCCACGAATTAGCAAGGGTGCATGGGAAAGCTAAAGAGTGGTCAAATGGCAGCTCATACATGCTTTTGCATGGAGGAAAGAATGGAGGAGGAAGAGGCAACAAAGATGATTCACCTCACCTAGTCTTGCTTTCCTATGTGCCTTAAAACACTGAAAAAGCAGGCAATAAAGCAGAAAAATCAGAAGGGCGCCTAGGAGGCTAGGAATAAAGCATATTTGATTCCCAAGGCTTTCCCAAGTGCTCCATGAGTCAATAATGGCAAGTTTGACCTCTATGGATAGGCAATTGACAACTTGCAC